>JABXWE010003377.1:0-45755 GCA_014611495.1 Limonius californicus | reverse complement strand
TTTGAAGAAATAAATAATATGCCTCAGTTTCTAATAAATGCAGTTAATGGAGTCACAAATAGGGTTTTAAAATCTATTGAATCTGATGGTGGACATTTTAATCATTTAATCAATTAAATTGTAAACTAAATTTTTAGTTTATAGCTGTAATTCACTTTGCTGTTCATGAATTAATTTTTAAGTGTGAATTAAAGTTCCTCGTTTATAACCTCAATTTATTTTGACGTTTATTTTGGTTCATGTTTAAGTAAAGACATACTGTGTCTCTTGTTTTGTTAACTCATGGCCTACTCCAAACGTACTAGTTTTTGAACACCCGTTATTTTATGCATATGCAAGAGCAACCCCTACAGAACTGATTTGAAATAACTATTTGAATTGTGTAGACCAAACGAAAATGAAAATTACTGACCGTAATATTAAATTTATAAAAATAAAATTTTGTTCCGTCGTGTATTTAATATATATTTGCAGTTACAAAATGAACAAAGTTACAAATTACAAATTGGCAAAAAATTTTTGTAATAATTCGGAATTGTATTTTTTTCGAACAAAGACAACAGTATTTTCTTTTCGTTTTCTGGGAAACCCACTTTTCTCTCATAGGCTCTGCTTAACTTCACATTGGGAGTTTTCTTTCTTCGAGTTTCTAGTGAAATTTCACTGAAGTTCTCTTGTTCATAATGGTACTTATACATGATCTTTTCAGGACTATTCTTCTCCATTTTCATAATTTTCACCTCTGAAATCTTTAAGGCGCCTCCCCCTAAATTTTTTGGTAAATTTGTGAACCCCATGGCTGCAGACAAAGTTTTCAAGTCAAAAAAGTTTTCGTGACTCATTTCTTGAACCTTATAGGGACGTCCGGTTTTTTTTTGCAGATCTTATTAAGGCTACATACTGATGTGGAACGTAGATGGGTCCCGATTTTAAAGATCTTTTTATATTTCTCTCAATCAAGGAGTGTGCGTTGTCGCCTTCATTTTGGGTGTGTCCCGTGATTAGAAATTTATGACTAATACTACTGATGTTTAACTTATTTCTTATGGCATGGAGATACATCGATAACAGAAATTTTTTTTGCTGTCCGGTACAGTTATCGGAGTAAAAGGTAACGTCCATTTTTTTAAATCGAATTTTTCATTAACTTCTTCAAAAAATCAAAAACGCAAGATCCAATTTCGTTGCATCCTCAGTTAGCTTGACCTTCATGCCAAACATAGCAGGTTATGTCATAGTTTTTATGTCGTAGATCGTGAAATTGAAAGAGTTGAGCTTCGAAACATAGTAAAACCTCGAAGTGTCACCTTTCGGGCAAGACAGTATAGCCTGGAGGTCGTACACAAAGACAAGACTATCAGACTCCTTGTCTTTTTGTTTTTCAAGTCGTGAAAGATCTTTTTGTTTATGATGATCCTCGTATTGTAGTTTTAGATTTTCTTTTCCGTTTTCATCCGAATTTTAATCGATCGTTAATAGACAGAGTTGACTTGAAGAATAACTTACAGACACGAATTTTTTGCTCTCCAATCTCGAAATAAAACGCATTGTTGGGTTTGCGATGACTATTTAATCTCACATATCTGTATTTAGGCGTTACGGTAGTCATACTAGCTGCAATAAAATCACGTTGTTTCTGAAGATTAGCAAGTTCCCAATAGTTATTAAAAATACGTGTTCTTTGTTGTTCAGTAAATTTTGTGTAACACTTTAATTTACATATCTTGCTACATGGGGGCAAAATATTTTTGTTTTCCTATGGTTTTCTTGCTTTTACTGCATGAAACGTAACTTTTTCCACTATTCATAATTTTTCCTCCAGGTTTCTGGAACTTATTTTCTTTTCCTAGTTTTTCTTGCGCTGTTCAGGTTCAGGAGAATTTGCTTTTTCATTAATAGCAACTTTGGTTATTCCCTTGTTCTCGCTGGAAGAACTCAAAGAACTTGATGAACATGTCCCTGATGATGAAGATGAAGGTTCGGTAACATAGTTTCTATCACGAACTGAATCATCAGAGTAATAATTCTCGTTGTCGTTATCGTCAGGTTCAATTAGCATATTCTCAGGTTCAGGAGAATTTGCTTTTTTATTAATTACCTTTTCGGTTGTTCCTTTTTCTCTCTTCAGGTTCAATATTATCATATATCAATATAATTATTCTCGGAAAACACTTCAAATGAAGCTGCAATAATATTATAATTTAGAATACACCGCGTGTAGGGATTTATTTTAACCAACTACCCCTAGAGTGCAATTGCCTCCAACCTTCGTCCCATCAGAATTAAAAACTGATATAGTATTCTTCTGTCTTGTGTTTGGGCCACTGACCTATATACTAAGTAGACTGAGCATCTATACGGGTGTGGCCTTCAAAAACGGGACCAACAAAGCGGCCATGTTGCCCGTCTGTAAATTAGTAACGTTTGATGTTACGAAGATTGCATTACTGTAATGTTGGTATTATAATTTCCCAAGCCAAGCAGAAATCTAACCGTAACTGGCTAAACTGTCAAAACTAAACTGCCGTTTTTGTCAAGTCAAAGCCACCATTGTAAGTACTTTCAATAAATTACAGTTACACAAAAATAACACACTAAAAAACAATAATCTTTAGTATAGATGAGTATCACAAACCGTAGTCGGTATTGTAGGTTAGGTTGCACATAACGTAATCCACCTGATTTTCGCAGTAGCGCCAACTAAAGCTCTGCCAACGTAGCTTAGTAAAAAAATAAAATTACTAGGCAACAGACGAGCAATATGGCGGATTCTGGTCCAGTGGTCTAGCACTGCATGCACAGTCTAGGTAGTATATAGGTCAGTGGTTTGGGCTAATGTTTTCTATAACATTTAAAGCCGAGATCAAAAGCAAACCGCCACTCGGATTAGTTTCAAGCTCAAAAGATACTTCTTCATCCTCTTAACTTCGCCTTTTGTTCGAACAATCTTCCTCGCATTTCTCTTTTAATGACATCTGCAAAATTCGTAACGTTCAGCTCGACATTGCGACTGTAAAAAAGGAAAAGTAATTATTTCGTCAAATAGTTTAGGTTGAATGAAGGACATAATCGTATTTCTGCAATATCTAGTAGTGGCATAATAAGCAAAACTAGTGATAACTTGCAACAAACTATATCCTGCTTCAAGTACAAAAAGACACAACTCAAAAAGTAAAGTTACTCATGAGAACTTACCCCTAATCAAAACTGACACAACAAAAAATATGCAACCTTTCTACAAACTATTTCCATAAAACACTCACTAAATTATGTCCAATAATGACACTTCTCGAAATATGTCGCCTTTCTACAAGATATTTGCACAAAGCGCTCACTACATTAAGACACTTTTGGAGATGTAACGTTTTTCTACCAAACAAGCGTGACTTCTTCTCTAGCCGTTCGAACCAATACTAAATGAGACTTTCTTCTACGACATCGCTAGACGATTTCGTGGCAGAGGTAAACTGTCACTTCGGCCATCTGCTGGCATTTTTTGTAAACTCGCATGTAACATTTTTCCAGTTAAAACTTTAACTGGTTTTATATCATTTTATGAAATAAACCGTAAATTGATATTTTTTGAGATGTGTCACTTTTTTATCGGATGAGTGATATGTCCCCTGCCACTGCTATGTGTCACATGTTAAAAATCCCTATTGGAGTTGAAACCATTTCAGATAGGCAAATTCATAGTGAGCGTCCAAATATAGCCCGAGCCAAAAGAGATGCTTGGAAAACAACTTTCTAGAACTAACCCAGTCAAAACTAGGCAATTTTTATAAATTAACAGTATTGATATTTCGACTATTAACATGTTAAGTATCATGTCGGTTCTCTGGGACTGCTGCTGGTCATTCTCCTGGGTCCATGACAACCTGAAGGCCCGCTTAGTAAGATCTATAGTTTTACAGCTGTCCAAGCCAATAAACTGTTTTCAATTAGGCATGTGCGTGTGATATCACGCGTCCTGCTTGGTGTACCAACAAGCAAAAGCACGTGGTTTTTAGTTTGGCGCTCGCAATATTTCATGGTTAGGTTGCTTGCGTTCTGTCAAACAAATTTGTTAAAATGCCATTGTGCTTGGTGCTAAGTTGTGGTAGCAAATCATTAAGAAACAGAGAGTAAATTTTTATAGAGTTCTCTCTAAATTGAATAATAAAGAGAAAGAACGTACTTTTCTAGAAGGCAGACGTAAACAATGGATAGGAGCGTTAAGGTTACGTGCCACTTTCACCACGCTAACGATCGATCACGTAATCTTTGTTGATAAACCAAGCTGAACAAAAAGACACGTGACGCACATGTCTAATCTAAAGTAAATCTGATCTAACTTAACTTTAATCCAACCTAAACTAAAATGATATAAATTCTATTCTTGGGTGACTCCCCTGTAACCTTTCTAAGGGACGTTTTTCCAATTAGTTTAATCTGTAATTGTTTGACCAACATGTTTAGGTTTTTCAAATAAAGACCCTGAAGTTTATAATTGCATTGAAAATAGAATTTTACAGAATATTTAGAGTTCAGTTGTGTATTAAAATAAACGTTTGTATTTTTTGCTTTTAAAATATGACATTTTGAATTTTTGTCAAGGACGCTTTATGTTTAACAATTAGCGATGATAATTTTAGAAACTAATTTATTTTTACTGTGCCCATTGTTTAGGCCATAGAACTTCTGAAGGAATATGTGCCAGGCTGTATAGAAAATTCAGCAAAAATGGAAGTCGTGTTCTGTATCATACGAGAAAGTATTGCTCTTGGAGACCGGTTGCTTCTATTCAGTCAATCACTAATCACCTTGGATCTCATCGAACAGTTTTTGCAGACGAACACGGTTCCTGGTGAAACAGAAAAATGGTGCAAAAATATCAACTACTACCGTAAATAAAATTTCTAATTATAATGCCCAATCCTAACATTTTTTTCTCAGGTTTGGACGGTTCAACAAGTGCATTGGAACGCGAAAAGTTAATAAACGAATTCAACTCAAATCCAAAAATCCATCTTTTTTTGGTTTCCACCAGAGCAGGTTCTTTGGGAATTAATTTAGTTGGAGCAAACCGGGTCGTTGTGTTGGATGCTTCATGGAACCCCTGTCATGACACACAGGCTGTCTGCAGAGTTTACCGATATGGACAAAGAAAACCTTGCTTTGTCTATCGTTTGGTTATGGACCATTGCCTCGAGAAGAAGATATATGATAGACAAATTAATAAGCAAGGTAATGATTATTATAAGCATTATGCAGGGCGGTTGAATATTACTCCTAAGACCAATATTTTGGTTGTTTTTGAAAATAAACATAGTGAATGCCGTATATCCATCACTAAATAGAACAGAAATAGCTACAAAATTATGCCAAACGGCAAGTGGTTTTTTCAGTTAAATATATTCAGTGTTGTAAATGCCAGACAGTTTTCAGCATGAACATTTTCCATGTAGAAACTTTGTGTATTTAGATTTGCTGTTAATGTGAATTTAGTATATAACCTAATTTTGCAAAGAGTGCTACTGATAAAAAATTCATATAAATTATCACATAAATCCTGTAGGTGCCTAAAACTACTATCAATTATACAGGAATTTTCATGTAGGAGGTTAATATTGAACTTAACATTTATTAAGTATCCTGTATATTTTATACACAGGGTGTCCCGGAACTAAGGGGCCATACGGTAATAGCAGATTCTTTGGGTACAAATATTTTTATCTATGAACGTGTCCCAACCATGCTATCCTATGGCTTTTTATTATTGCCACAATATCAGGTTTTTTGTATAGTTCTTTCAATTCATGATTCATGCGTATCCGCCAAACACCAGCATCAGTTATAGGTCCAAACACTTTCCTTAGAATTTTCCTTTCGAAAATTAATAACCTGTTTTTAACCTCTTCTGTCAATACCCATGTCTCTGATGCATATGTCACTGTGGCTCTTATTATGGTCTTATAGATCTTCAGTGTTGCATTTGCAGATAACATGCGGGACTTAAAGTGTTTTTGTAAGGAGTAGTAACATCTGTTCCCTGCACAGATTCTTGCCGCTATATCTGCTTTGGTGTTATTTGTTTCCGTTAGTATACTTCTTAGATACTTAAAACACTCCACTTTTTTGAAATTCTTGTTCCCAAATTGTATTGTTTCTGGTTCTGGTTGTCCCCTTCTTTTGTCTCTTGTCTGCAGCATATACTTTGTTTTTTGAACTGCTATTTTACTAATTATATGATGGATATAATTTGAAGTTGAATTTAGCTACTACATAATATTTCAGGAGGTTATATCTAATTTAATATCGTAATTTAATTAAAATTGTGCAGTATTGTAATTTGGGGGTATTCCGTTAATTAATGAACAATATTGTTTAGGTTTGTCTGGAAAGCCAACCCTCAAATCATTCGCTGTTCCGTCGCAAAACCTGCCGAAATCATCTGTTACCCATAAAGTAAACACACCGGTAACACACCGGCTATCAGCTGTTGCATTTAGGTACTTTAAAATTGTACCTACCCTTAGCAAACTCATATCCTAAAATACGTGCCTTATTTATCACGTGGATAATAACATGCCCACTATAAATATTTATTTCAACACAGCAAAGTAGTTTGTATTTATACAGCCTGTTTCAGGGTAAGAGCCTTATTTTTTTTTAGCCACACTATGGGTACTACTTTCAAAATATTTGGCAGTAATATCTTTCAGGACATTCTCTATATGATGGTGATATCAGATTTTCAATTGGACGAATTATTTCAAAATGGCGACTTTCAACTTTTTTTTTTTAAATGGAATAGTATTTCGTTTTTCTTAAAAATTCATTTCTTTCCGTATCAAAAAGCAAACTAACATTTTAATCTAGTAGCGCATGAATGTTTTACACTCGATGTTATTTTTGTCCAATATCAAGTAGCGGTAGACACAAAAGAAACAATTAAACTTTAATCTAGTAGTCAAACGTCAATCAATGCAATTTAGTTGTCAGTGCTTGTTAATAACAATTGTATTATTGAAGATTATAATTGTTAATTTAAAATTAATTGATACATTTTTAAAATGCCGTTAAGTTATACGAGAGACGAGTTAATTGATATGCTCCTAATATTTGGAAAAGCAGATGAAGATCCCTGTGAAGCAGCCAGATTGTACAGAAATAAATATCCAAACAGAAGGCACCCTGAACATCGAACATTTATTAAATTATTGGAGAAAACGCGTGAAACGGGAACTGTGGATTATAAGAAACCCACCTGCTTGCAATGACGACAACGAAAACCAGGTAATGCTACACATTATTGAGAATCCCCATGTCAGTACTAGGGAGATTGCAAATTTGGTTGGAATATCGCATACTTTGGTCTGGAGGATAATAAAAATAAATAAATTTCACCCATTCAAAATGATTCTTCACCAAGAATTAACCGAAAATGATTTTCTGTTAAGAATTAATTTTGCACAGTGGGGTTTGCAACAGGTAGGACAAAATGGAAACTTTTTTAACAACGTTTTATTTTCGGACGAAGCAAGTTTTCGAAATGATGCTGTTGTTGTAAGACATAACATGCATTATTATGATAATGTAAATCCACACTGGACCCGTGAGCGTCGTTGTCAACATCGATGGAGTTTAAATGTGTGGTGTGGAATTATAGGACAGCACATTGTTGAGCCAATATTTATTAATAGACTAAATGGAGAGAATTACCTCAATTTATTAGAAAATGAAATTCAAAATCATCTAAATGAACTCCCACAAAATATCAGAAATAATTTGTGGTGGCAGCAAGATGGCGCTGCAGCACATTATGCCCTTCCAGTTAGGGAGTTTTTAAATAATCGATACGAGAACCGTTGGATTGGTCGTGGAGGACCAGTTGGTTGGCCACCTAGGTCACCTGATATGACACTACTGGATTTTTTTCTCTGGGGGTATGTAAAATCCCAGGTGTACATCGTTGAACCAACAACTATTGAAAATATGCAAGAGAGAATTCGTACTTGCATAAACGAACTTTCTCCGGAAATTATCCTTCGATGTATTGGCTCCATTGGACGACGTTTCAATTTATGTATTTTAAAAGAAGGAAAACATTTTGAGCATTATTTCTAAATACCTAATTTTTATTTGATGTAAATTTTTAATTTTGAGCTTCAAAGAGTAGATTAAAATGTTAGTTTGCTTTTTGATAGGGAAAGAAATGAATTTTTAAGAAAAACGAAATACTATCCTAAAAAGAATGTTTTTAGGATCTCAATAATAATAAAAAAATGATGGCATTCCATTTAAAAAAAAAAGTTGAAAGTCGCCATTTTGAAATAATTCGTCCAATTGAAAATCTGATATCACCATCGCGTAGAGAATGTCCTGAAAGATATTACTGCCAAATATTTTGAAAGTAGTACCCATAGTGTGGCTAAAAAAAAAATAAGGCGCTTACTCTGAAACAGGCTGTGCATCTCATTTCTGCACAATCAAGGTTAATACTTACTCAGCAGTTAGATATAAAATTACGCCTCTAAGAATAGTAAACTAGTCTCTTTAACCCATACACATAAATAAATTTTACTGAAAACACACACGTATTAAATAATATCGCAAATGCAATAATTATGATTAATAAATACACAACCGGCTTGCCCACTCAAGTTACATGATTATGACTTACGCGTCACGTGATCACAGTGTTAACAGCGCCCTCATCGGTAGTCGAAATCGCGAATACACTACACTAAGTAGGGAGATGCCTGTGTAATTATCACATGTTAACTTGTCGCCTTTTTTGAAAATCGGGCAGATCAAGGCACTATTCCATTCCCTTGGCATCTCTTCTCTTTCCCATATTTGCTTATCAGTGTGTGTATTTTTTTGGACCATTTTGTCTCCATCATATTTTATCAGCTCGGCGTGTAATCCATCCTCTCCTGGTGGCTTGTTATTTTTAAATGCTTTGATTATCTCTTTTCTTCTTGGAGACTGGGAGCTTCGATGTTTATGTGGGGTTCGTATAATTGCCTGTGCTCAGGCATCTTTCTTCATTTTCTTTTTCTTCTTCGGTATTTTCCTCGTTTAACTCTTCTTTAAGGAATTCCTCCCATCTACTCATGATTTCTTCTTCGTCTCCTAACATCAACCTTTGTTTATCTTTAATGTATTTTTTTCTTGTTTGATATTCTCTTTTGTTCTTTTTTAGGTCTTTATTAACTTCCCTACTATTCTTTTGATGATATTCTCTTTCCATTGCTTCTATCTGTTTTGTCTCGTATTCTCGTTTCTTTCTTCTGCATATGTAGTGTGCTTGTCTTCTCTTATCTTGGTAGTTTTCAACTGTTTGTCTTGTTTCTCTTTGCAGCATCTTTTCTCTTGCTTCTTTTTTTTTGTGCTTCTTTGCATTTTTCATCATACCATTGATTCCATGCTTTTTTCTGTCTTTCATCAAGGGTTTCTCGTGCTTCCTTGTTCACACTTTCCTTTATTTCAGCCACCTATCTTGTATCGTTTTCGCCCCTTCCCTTTCTTCCCCATTATTTAACATGGTAGTTATTTTGTTCTGGTAGTAGATTTTTGTGTCATCATCTTGTATCAGTGTTTCTATATTATACCTGGGTATTTTTCTTTGTTGTGCCTTATTGCTGTTATTCTTATACCTCCTTTTACAATTTTGTCTATAGATTCCCTTTACCAGGAAGTGGTCGGAGTATATATTTGCTCCGTGCCAGCTTCTTATGTCCATAATATTAAGTGCATGTCTTTTATCAATCAGAACATGATCAATTTGGTTTCTTGTATTCCCGTCGGGTGATTGCCATGTCTCTTTGTGTATGGTTTTATGTGGGAAGCAAGTACTTTTTATAATCACACCATTACTAAATGCGAAATCAATGATTCTAATTCTATTTTCGTTGCTCGTATCGTGCTTACTGTATTTCTTTACCTATTTTGGCATTCATGTCTCCTAGAATTATTTTTACATCTCTTTGGGGCGATACACTGGTTATGTTCTCTAACGTCTCAGAAAATATATCTTTTGTCTCTTGATCTGCCTCTTCTATTGGTGCGTGGCAGTTAATGAATGTTATATTCTTCCTTTTGCCTTTTATTCGCAGTGTAAATATCCTTTCACTTACTGCTTTAAAATCTCTTACTAGATGTTGAGCTTTTCTGCGTACTAGAAAGCCTGTACCTAACGTATTAGTTGTATTTCCGCTGTTGAACAATGTAAAGTGTTTGAGATCCATAACTTCTTTCCGATTCCATCGCATTTCCTGAATTGCTGCAATATCTGTTTTATATCTGATTAGTTCTTATTGTAATTGCTGCATAACCCCGACCCTATGCAGACTTCTGACATGTCGCAAATATTAAATCGTTATCCTTCTTTCTTTGCCTGTGTCGTCTTCGTTCTGTTCGGCAGTTTTGTTGTGTAGTTTTTTCAACTTGTATGTTTTAAGGGATTGGGTAGTTAGCCCACAAGCCCAACCCTCCTTCTTTATCCGGGCTTGGGACCGGCAACGCTAGCTACTGAACTACTCAGTCTATCCAGCAACTAACGCAAGCGGAGTTTTTTTGCCATGTCTTATGAATTTAAATTTTTAAGTCTTATAAATATAAAAATATACATTCAAGATCTTATTGCAACCCACCACAAATCGACTCGCGACCCACATTTTTAGAAATGCTGCTTTACAGTGCTTCTCATTTGAGGTTAGCCATTCACATTTCAAATTCTTCTCTGCTTGCGGCGGTGTGGAATAGCTTTTCTCCTGTGATGCCAATCCAGTTACATATGTTGCTCATCCATCATATACGTCTTCTTTCTCTGATTCTAATATAAACTGTAACATGCCATATGTGTCGTGTCCCCTTTTTAGTGTTGGTGTGTTTGTTTTTTTCCTGGTCTATTTTTTTTTTTTTTTATACGGACGTGAGTGATGAGGGTTGGTTTAAAAGCCATACAGCACTGCAGCCTCTAGGCTTATTGTGCCGCTCATCATCACACTTATTCAGAGAAAAGGTTGCCTGTCTTTATCGGTTTAATAGCCTTTTCACTAGGAATTCTCTTGTTAGAGTTTCTTGAGAGAAGGTTCCTCCCAGGAGCGTCTGCCTCCATCGGGCTAGAGCTTCACACTCAAAGATCACATGAGAGGCTGTTTCGTCCTCCTCATTGCAAAGTCTGCAAATGGGTTCTTCATTAAGAGTGCCCATTGTGTGCATGTGTTTTCTCAGGTTGCAGTGGCCGGTTATCAGCCCTGTCACTTGCCCAATTTGCTGTCTGCTTAGTCGCAGTAGATCATCAGTAAGTTTTTTGGATGGTTTTATTAGCATTGATTTGCTGTGTCTTTGTCCCTCTGTACGGTTCCAGTGGTTTAGATGTCTTGTGTTTATCCATCCATTTAGCCAGCTGCGGACTGAGGTTTTGGTTATTCCAAATACTGGTTCTGGGCCAGTGAATGGCGTTTCTGATCCCTTTTTTGCAAGAGTATCTGCTTTTTCATTGCCTTGAATGCCCTTGTGCCCTGGCACCCACATTATGGTTAGCAAGGGTGATAAAGTTTTGAAGGCAGTCCCAGACTATTCTTGAGTTAATCTGGTGGCTAGCTAGAGCTTTTATAACTGCCTGGCTGTCACTTAGCACAATGATATCTCTATTGTGATAGTTTTTTGCAATGTTCTCTTGCAGACATATGTCTATTGCATGAGTTTCTGCTTGGATTACGGTGGCATACTGCCCCAGTGATGCGAAAGCATTGAATTGGGGGTTTGCCCCGTAGATTCCTGCTCCTGTGCCGCTGTCAGTTTTGGACCCGTCTGTGTACCAGACTAGTTTACTTGCCCGACTGCGACTTTGTATCAGCCCTTCGTTCCAGTCAAGCTGGATGTTAAAGGGTTTGTGATAGTTTACTTTAGTTGTCATTGTATCACTGCTCATTACTAGTAATGAGTTTGTGATAATGTCTGTTATTCTGGTGCGGCCAGCAAAGGTGCTAGGTTGCCAGCTTTCGTTGTAATTCAGCCTGTACGCCGCCATCCTTGCCTCTGCCTTGATAAAAATATCTAGGGGAGGCAGGCTTAGAAGGACTTCCATGGCTGCGGTTGGAGTGCCTCTCATAGCACCAGTAATACATATGCAGGCAAGCCTTTGGAGTTTAGATAGCTCCTGTTTGGCTTGCCTTAGTTCCACTTTAGGCCACCATACTAGCGAGCCGTAGGTAACCATGGGTCTCACCACAGCAGTGTACAACCAGTGTACCATGCATGGTTTTAGTCCCCAGGATTTGCCCAGTGCTCGCTTTGTTGCCATAAGAGTTATTTTTCCTCTGTTTACAACTTTGCTTATTTGTGGGTTCCAGGTTAGTTTAGCATCCAGGATAACTCCTAGATATTTGACCTCCTTACCCACTTGCAGCTGTTCGTTGAAGAGTTTTGGGGGCTTTAGCCCATCCAATTTTCTTCGTCTTGTGAAAGGAATTAGTGCAGTTTTCTGAGGATTTATGCTTAAGTTCTCCTTGGCACACCATCTTTCCACTATGCCTAAAGCATTTTGCATAAGTCCTGAGACTATGTTATCATATTTCCCCAAGATAAGTATTGCCAGATCATCTGCATACCCCTGGGTGTAATAGCTTTGCCCATTTAGTTCAACAAGGAGTTCATCCACCACTAGGTTCCACAGCAGGGGTGATAAGACCCCCCCTTGCGGGCATCCTTTGGCGGCTACTACCTCCATCGTCTCACCAGAAAGGGTTGATAGAATTTTCCTGTCGTGAAGCATGTTGCTAACCCACCTACAAACTGTGTCTTCAACTTCACGTTTTCTCAGTGCAGCTACCATTGACTCAAAAGAAGTATGGTCAAAAGCTCCCTGTATATCAAGAAAGACTGCCAGCGCAATTTCCTGGCAGTTTATACTTTTTTCCACTCTTCTCACCAGTTGGTGGAGAGCGGTCTCGCATTTTTTTCCTGATTGATATGCATGTTGGTAGGGGTGAAATAGGCCTTCTGTGAGTAAGGTTTCCCTAATGTGTTTATCAATCAGTTTTTCTACCAACTTTAACATAAAGGATGACAGATTGATGGGTCTCTTTCTCTGATTCTAATATAAACTGTAACATGCCATATGTGTCGGGTCCCATGATGTAACCAAAATATGCTGTTTTTCTTCTTTTTAGTGTTGGTGTGTTTTGTTTTTTTCCTGATCTAACACCATATCTTAAAGGTTACATTTCTTTTGAGCGTTTAGTTTCTGGTAGTCCAGGTTTTGCAACCATATATGAGTACAGCCCATACATAGCAGCGCAAAATGTTGCATCTAATTGTAAAGTTTAAGTTTAAGTTGCATTTTGAAGAAAGCAGTTGAAGGTATTGCTATTCTATTATCACGATCAACTCGGTGATCCATAACTCTTCCCAACTACCTACTTGTATTTTTGTCCCTGCTGGATTATTCTAGTAACTGTTAATAGACATATTAGGAATATCATGGATTTTGTTGTTTTTTCATTTAATTTTTAAACCCACTGCATTGCTGTCTTGTTCTAATCCATGCATAAATGTTTGTAGATCTTCCTCGACTGTGCTGAGACTGCCGTGTCTTCTGCATATCTGATATTGCTTATATTTACGCCGTTAATATTATATACATTCAGGCAATGGTGTGCCAATTATGTCCTCTGAGTGGATATTAAATAAGAACTCGAAAAGAGTGCAGTCCTGTCTGACTCGTCTATCAATAATAATTTCTACTGTGTTTTCATCCTCCGCTAACACTGTCGATCTGATTCCACTAGAGCAGGGTTGTCCAACCTTTTCGTTGTTCGGGGCCACATTTTAGTAATAGAAAGTGTTTGGGGCCGCAGTTCAAATACTGTCATTAAAATCAACCAAAATCGTGGATGATAAAGCACACTACATTTGAATACTTTTTACTGAGACATAAATATTTATTTATACTCGTACATATAAATAAGAACATATGTATAAAAAAACTAGTGCGATACTTGGGCCTTGGATCTGCATCGACAATGTCTCGATATCTGGTGCAATAGATGTACAGTGTGATTGTAAATGATTGAGGCTAGTTTGAATTTACGGCCATAAGAAATTATTGTCATGTTGGTAGCAAATACAGTAATCCTGTCAGCTGTTTATTTCTCATCAGTGGCGTCTCAACTAGGTATAACTGAGATATATATTAATTGTTAATAACGATTTTAATCAATAGTTTTATTTATTAAAACAATTAATAACTTACCCAAACAAGAAATTATGTTTAAAAGATAGTTCTTTTTTTATATAAAGGTAAAGCAAATAAGAAAAATTAAAACGATTAGGAACAGCAGAAATCATAAATACGGCGACCTTGAAATAGGTATTTAAAAAAAGCCTCGCCCCTATATTGATATAGCCCCAACCAACATGTGAAATACAATAAAATTTGTGGCGTTAAATTCAAACTGCCCTAATCATTTACAATCACACTGTAGTAGAAATTCTCAATGTGTTCTCCAGATTTTCATCAGGTATTCTATTTCGAGTTTTACTTTTGGTGTGGTTCATTCTTGAAAAGATTTGTTCATGTATGTAAGTGCTGTCGAAAAGGGATGCCATGAAGAGGGCATGATTATGTAACGTGGGAAATTTGTCTCTTGGTAGATAAGATTTATAAAATTCAATCAACGTTACAGGGTAAAATTTGTCCTTTAGTTGCATATCAGATTGCAACTCAACGCATTCCATTTGAAAATTTGGTGGCAATGTATCTATTTCTACCGAAAATGGAGTTGTAAAAATACTAAAATAATGCTTATTCATTCGAAAATCCTGAAATCGATGTTCAAATTCCCGTATCAAATCGAGGAGTAAGACTGAGTATTTCTGTCCACTCAAAGGATTATGTTCGGCCAAAGTATTGAAATGCAAAAAATTGTTTCCATTTATTTGTTCCTGCCATAATTTCAGTTTCATTTGGAACGCGTTTATAATTTGAAACATTGCACTGATGAGTTGATCTTTGCCTTGGAGAAGGATGTTTAATTCATTCATGTGAGCGGTTATATCAACCACCGCGTTGACTGGGTTGCCACATAGTGCGGAGGCCTACTGTACTGGTTCTGTAACATGGATTCTTATGGGGAAAAGTCGGAGTGCTACATAAAATCTGTTATAAAATATTTAAAACAACAGTTAGACTTCTTATTTTTTTTATATGTTTAAAAAACACATAAACATTATGTAATTTAATTTTACAGATGGTGTACAATACGTATATTTATCGGAAAAAAATAACAATTGAACTAAAGAGCTTTTGAAATTCATTGCGTCTTCATTTGCTTGTGGGCCACAATGGTACTAGCCGTGTGTTGGACAACCCTGCACTAGAGGCTGTTGATTGTGTTGTGTGTGATATTTAGACCTTATCGATAGCTTTACGTAATCTACATAACATACATATATATCTTTTTGAATATTATTACACCGTTCTACAAGCGCTGTCAAACAGAGAAGCGCCTCCCTTGTGCCTAGTTGGAAACCAGACTAAGAGTTGCTCAAATATTCCTCGCATTTAATGTAAATACAGCTGTAAATTATTTTTTGTTTTTCAGTACAATAAAAGTATTCATAACTTTGTTGATTTTGAGAAACGGTAAATCAAAATTCCAACAAAATATTTGAAAAAATACGAAGATTTCAAGTTTTTTAAATTTACTTTACTTCAAAATGTATTTTTGCTAAATAGGGAGTCTTGTAGCACAGCATTTAAAATGTTTTGGGAGTGATTTCTAGGTTTACATAACATAAAGAAAATTTTGGTTTTTCAAATCCTACCAAGTAAAAAATAGTTTTTTTCTCCAAAAATTGAGTTGCCTCAAAACAACAAAAAAGTACGTGAATAGACCCAGAATTTGGTACAGAATCTAGAAAATTAAAAATTTGGATTCTATTTATAACCATAGAATAGCACGAAATTTTCTTAAAAATCAATGGGTGTTGGAAAGAAGAATCTACCATCATGTTCACGATGGGCTCTTACCCTTACAATATTATTTTCATATAGATATCTTGAATAATTTCGGAGTAATTAGGTGGATAGTATATTACTACAATTACCTTGCATAACACATACAGTCAGCATTTCGCCCTTTTTCCATTTAAATCGCCAGCTAACAGATCCGGTTGTGATGAAATAGCATAGATATTGAGTTTATTAAAATATATTTTTTTTTAATTAACTGAACCCTTTAATAAAAAAATTCTATTTCAGGTATGTCAGATCGGGTAGTGGATGAATGCAATCCTGACGCCCATCTCACCATGAAAGATGTAAGCACGTTATGCTTCGATGACTCTGAAGAGGGAGAAGAAAAAGACTGGTCGTTTGTAAGAGACAATTATATTGATGTAGTGCTGCAGAAAGTATTAGAACTTTATGGTAATCGACTCAACAAGCCGCCCTTTCAACATGAATCACTCCTGGTTGACCGGAAAGACAAGCAGCTGTCCCAACAGGAGAAGAGACTTGCCAAAAAGGGGTATGAAAGGGAGAAGCAAGCAGCCCGGCAGCCTGCCTACAGCCTTGCAGCTGCTGCTCGTAGCCATCGGCCTGTTGCTTCTGTACGTCCCATGCAACAAGGTGGAGAAAGACCGTCAAGATGGATTCCTGCAGAACACTGGCAACGGCAGGGAATGACAGCTCAGGAGATGACTCTTCCCCTTGATGTCGTCATTCCTACAAATCAACCTGACAAAAGCAATATTATCTTGAAAGCGGGTCAGAAAGTTCTTGTACTTAAATCACCAAAGGGCGTTTATATGCAGCTGGAAAATGGAAAAATTGTAGCAATCAAAACTGCCATTAAAGTCCGTGGTAAGGCTGAAGATGATGCCGGTAAAATCATGAAGCCAAATTTCCCCCCAACTTTGAAACCTCCTCCAGGTTTACCTCTACTTCCTCCAAAGAGGATGGTAAGGCCCTTTAGCCCGGGTCTCACCAAATTAAACATGCGAAGTGTGCGCCAAGCGGTACCCAATCTTGTGTCTCGAATACAGAGTGTTTCCCGCAAGGTTCAAATGGCCAAAACAAAACCATACCAAATTGGAAGTGAAATCGCAAGGGCCGTGAGTCAATCGAAAATTGACGGAATGGAGGGCCACCATCATCTTATGGGTAAAGATGAAGATCTGGAAGGCAGAAGTAAAAGTCTATTAGCTCACCAGAAGAGTAGATCTCTACCAAATGATATTAGTCAAAGGTTGATGGGAGATGAGATCACCATGGAAAGGTACACGTCTAAAAATGAAAGGAATTTAAATCAAAAAGGCCAATCGAAAGCGGAAGCTGCCCAGAGCTCGTTGTTAAAAAGTGTGCAGCGTGCTGTTTCGAACCAGAAAAGCCGTGGGAGACCTCCCGGGTCTGCAATCCAACAGCTGGAACAGTCCACATCGGCCTTAATTTCGGAAACTAAACAAAGGATACAGGTAAGAGTGTAATAGCAAGGGAATAGAATAACATATGTTAAAAAAAAATGTAGATAAAAGATATATGGGTCTAGCAAATGATTTTCATAGTCTCTTATGAAATAATTTCTAAGTCATTGAGAGGTATTTTAAAAATATAGAAAGTTATAAGGAGAAGATTGCAATGTCTTGTAAAAGATAAAGAACTGAAAGAGAGAAGTAGTTAAACTGGCATATTTTGCATCCAGGTCTTGTGTTATCTAACATTTCCATTATAACTTGAGCCCATATACAAATCACCATCTTCTCTTATATACAAATAGGATCTAATAGTTTACAAAAATAATTATGCTACATTAATACAAATACCCTTTTACAGAAAATATACTCTTTTTTTTAAATGTTCTGCTAAACATGCTATTTTACTCTTAAAATTTTTGACCAAAGCAATACGCAAATTCACATTATTTCAAATTTTTATTAAATAACCCACAAATCTACAAAATAAAAAGTGGCATCAATGCCAGACAGGGGACCACACATCTCACCCAAGCAAAAGTTTTATCGATGGCGAACTTTTTAGTGCCTTTTCATTCCATTTTCGGTAACAAAATTACAAATTAGTAAAGCAAACACCATATTGAAGATATGTGGCCTGATAAAAACAATCGAGAGCTGTTTTTAAATAAATAAAAGTAACCTAGCTTAAAAACCATGTTTAAATAGATGCAAAATCATTGATATATTTTTAAATGAGTAAAAAATATATTTTAAGATTTGTAGATCTTTTTTTGTTTCAATGAAAAACTTTTTTTTTTAATCGATCAGCACCTAGCGAATATAAAATACCTCGCCCTTTGTTAAATTTTTTTTTCCGTATTGCCTTTCTTGCTGAAAAGTCTTGTATTTTTCTCTGGTTTTCCTATGTTTACCTCCTCGCCCCCTGCCCCCTTCTCTTCTTCCAACAATTCTTTAAAATATTCCTCCTAGCTCATCTCCCACTTTGATTCCTAAGTTCCCTTCTAATTATTTCTTGGTATCTTCTTTGATTGTGTGGCTCTCTTAGTCTATGCACTTTTATCTTTTCAAATGCTTTTAGCTTAGCTCCATCTTTCTCCTCCTTTGGGCTTCCTCTCTCTCTCATATGCAAATCAATTTCTACCAAATAGTGATTGCGTTCTATTTGTTATTACCATATTATTATAAAAATTATAAAAATATCTAGATAATATACAATAATAAACAATATTTATGATGGAAAAACACGTGACAGAGAAGAGGCCGATGCCCAGCAGTGGGACAAAAGGGCTGTCAATGGTGATGATGATGAATATACTTATTTATAAATTCTAATGAAATATGTTAGATGATCATTATTTTTAAGAAAAATATCATTAAAGAGCAGAAGGACATTCCGCTTAAAAGCTATACATATACAATTTATTATAGAGGATGGGGCAATAGTGCGTGGGCATATTTAACACTTCTCTTGGGATGTTTATTCATATCTAAAATATTAGCACCATCTAATGTCCGGTTTAGAAGTAATAAATTTTTTTTTCAAAAATTTGAGTTTTACGAGCGGAAATTAAGTTAGGACCTTTTTGTAGGAGGTTGTAGGGTGCTGTTTTTATGGGCTACATAAACATGGTGTTTTGTTTTATTCGAAAAGACTTAATTTTTTTTAATAAATATTTTTGAATTTTGTGCTATTTGCTCAATAAATCAAAAGTGGTTACAAATGGCCATAAGGATGTACATACAAAAATGTTCGCTATTTAATTCTACATGACATCGTTAAAAAATATACAGGGTGTCCCATTGGCAAAAGTTGAGAAAAATAACATTGGCTTGTAAAAATCAAATTTTTGAAAAAAAAATTTATTACTTCTAAACCGGACATTAGATGGCGCTAATATTTTAGATATGAATGAACATCCCAAGAGAAGTGTTAAATATGCAAAAATATTCAGGGCATTCCATTAAAAAAAAAATACCTTCAGCGTGCCACGCATTTTTGTAACAATCTGTATATTTGAAAATAATTTGTATGTATGCGCATTTACCCACAGCTTACATCTGCATTAGAAAGATTTTAATATCTGTTATGCTATACGAGCTATCGAACTCACACGCATTATTGCCCCACCCTGTATACAGGGTGTTCAAAAAATACGTTTGTATATTTTACCCACTTATACATCTCATCAATACAAACAAAATAGTCGTAATAAACTTTATATCTCGAAAATCAACCATTTTCGAGATATAAAGTTTATTTAAGAAATTAAATATTGCTCCTTGTTTCACTGAGTTGCCCACCCATTAAAACAAATAGACGTGTAAATGAAAGATTTTGATTACAAATAATTAAAGTGGATGTTCTACATGTCCTTCTTCCATTTGTACACATTCTTCGCATCTCCGTAAAAATGAACGCAGCATTCTTTCAAAGATTCCTGGATTCATATGAACAGTCTGGCAGGTATGTTCTATTTGTTCTCGCAATTCGTTTAAATTAAATAAATACCCCCTAAATTTAAAAGTCGAGCGGATTGAGGTCAGGAGATCTAGGTGGCCACACAACTGAACTCCTTCGCCCTATCCACCTGTCAATTTTCGTTTAGGAAATTTCTGACTATGATTGAAAAATGTGCAGGAGCCCCATCGTGCCTCCACCATCAACCATCAACCACATATTCATTCTAAGAATGAAGGGTGCATCAATAGTCTAACAATAGTAGCAAGGCATTACGCAAAAAATCAAGGTACAATTGGCCAGTCAAATGTTTCAGAAGAAAAATAGGTCCATCATATGGTCTCCAAAAACACCAAGCCAAATGTTAATTGAAAATTGTTGTTAATGATTCGATTCAATAACAGCATGATGGTTTTCATCTGACCGAACATGGCTGTTGTGGAAATTAAAAAAATGACATTTCTTGTGAAACTAGCTTCGTTAGTAAATACGACTTCACTAACAAAGTTTGCGTTTCCCGCAACTCTTGTTAGTGCCCATTGGCAAACACCAGACGTGCAGCATAATCAGGCACAATAAGAGGCTGTACTCTTTGAATATGGTACGGGTACCACTGCTCTTCATATAGCATTCTCCAAATTAGAGAAGCATTAATATTTGTTTCGGCAGAAAGTCTTCTAGTACTGGTACCCGGATTTTCTTTAATCGTCCTTAAAATGTTAAGTTCCGCTTCAGGAGTAGATACTGATGTAGGCGGATGATCACCACCGTTTCCTGAATTAAAAGCGCCAACTTCGGATAAACGTTGAAGCAAATTTGTCAAAAATTAGTCACAAGAAAGTGCCCCGTTCGGAAACGCTTTGGCATACAAGCGACGTGCCTCGTAAGAGTTGCCATTGGCCTTACCATACATGAAATGCATATCTGCCATTTCCGCATTGATATACATAAATATTCCAACAACAACCATAACAATATTGACACTTACTAAAACAAACAAATGTTGTTTTATCCACTTCCATAGCAGACGTGATAAATACGATTCTGCACTCCTACTCTGCGTCAATAATTTGGCTGTATCTTGAAAACAGTTGATTTTCGAACCCATGTTTACTACAACTTTTTTGTTTGTATTGATGAGATCTATAAGTAGGTAAAATATCCGAACGTATTTTTTGAACATCCTTTCTCATTTTTGATGTTTTTGCGGGGTATCTCGGAAACCATGACAGATATCAAAAAACTAACTAAGCAGTCTTGGACTCTTTTTTTGAGTAAATAACAATAGCGCAAACAGATCTTTGCTATTGCGATCGATTAGGGAGCTACAGGGTGATTGTTAAATTTTGGCTGTTTTTAAAATTGTTTTTATCTTCTATCTGTCTTCTATCTTCTGGTGTATTATTTTTATTTAAATATATTTTTCACAAATCCCCAGAAAAAGTAATCTAATGGTGTTATATCAGCTGACCGGGCAGGCTACCTGCGTGGCCCAATGTTCGCAATCCACTGCAGTCCAAAGTTTAAACTCAGGCATTCTGTAATAATTCTGGCATTGTGAGGTGGTGTCCCATCTTGCTGAAAGTATAGTTTTTGCCTTTCCCTCAAAGGAAGATTATCCACAAAAGGTACGATATACAGGGAATTTTTCTTTTTAGTATACATTGCCTATGTATACTTTTAAAAGAAACGCGTCAATTTCGCCTATTGTGTAGGCAACCAACTATACCGACAACTAAAAATCAGAAACAAACGTCACTATAGTTGTGAATTATTTGAGTATGAAGGTTATGTTGATGCAGTGTTTATATTAAATAAGTATTTCATTCTATATATAGGACAGAGATGATGATTTTTTTGTTAATTACAAAAATCGCAAGGTGATGTTTCCGAAAGGTCCGTGAACTTACTTATGTACTTCCTTTCTACAACACAATGACATCGACAACAAAATGGTGTAATGGTCAGCATAGCTGCCCTCCAAGCAGGCGATCCGAGTTCAATTCCCGGCCACCGCGAACTTTTTTTAATTATTATTTTTTGTTCGAAAGGTAAATGGGGTTAAGATTATATATATATATACTTATAAAAGGGAAAGGTGAGATCATTTTTAGATAAATGTTAGCCAAGGTGAGATCATTTTGGAAAGCCGAGATCCATTTTCGGATCTCGCCTTGCTTAGCGTGTATAAAAAGTCTAATACACACGTCGGTGACATAGAATTCTTAATTTTACATTTTAAGGCGGATCTCGTTTTGTCGTTTTTTTCGTATTTTATACACCCATAGTTCACAAATGGACACACAGAGTGCGCTCGTGAGTCGAGTGTATATACAGCTAGTTCGATGTGGTTTTTAACCAAAATGAGATCCGAAGATTTGGCAACGTAGCGGAGCTCGTCTTTATCACTAAATTTTTTAATATTAGTGAATCATACCTACATATGTATAATACAGAAGCCATTGTATTGTTAATACTGTACTAACGTGTACTGGATGATTTTATTTGGGGAAATGCAGTTTTCTCATAAACTGCTAAAGGAACTTATATTCTGTAATTAGTATATTCAGTTATAGTTAGATTCTTACTGTCACTCGAAATTTGAATATAACTAAAAAATTAATTTAGACCACGTTAGGGGTCGCACACTGGGGCTTTCCGCTCTTTGTAGTCCCAAAACTCCCTAGAGCTCCCATTTCTCAACCGATATCAAATTTTTTTTTAGCAATTGCGAAAAAAACTCGAGGCCGATTTTTGAAAAATTACCTCAAAAGAATCCAAAAGGGGATCAAGTTACGAGTTAACGGAAATTCGCACTAATTAGAGTTTACACGTTCAAGAATTGTTTCCTGAGGGTTTTTAGGTCCTCTGATTTAATTTTGTGATTACTATAATCATATGAACCTTTTAAAGGGATAAAAATAAGGGTTATGAATTATCTTTCAGAAGAATAAAATACGATATTAATTTTTTCCAAAATTAGTATATGTACAAGGTATTTAATATAGGGTTCGCCAGTCAAACGGAGAGATTTCAAAAATTTAATTAATTTAAAAAGAAATATTTTTTTATTAATTTATTAGGTATAAATGTGGAGTACAAGAGTAGCAATTGTTGTTGATGTACAATAACAATTAAAATTAGTTTCCGAATGTCCTCCATTGTAATTGATGCATTCTTGAAGTCGGGCCTGGAAGTTTTGCATGACCTCTGGCAGCATATTGATAGGTTTCCTGCAGTCTCGTTCTGAATTTTTGCACTCCCACCTTTTTTTTTAGACGTCGTCGATACAGTTTGCTGAAAGTTGTTTATCCACGTTCGAATCGCCTTATCCGAAGAAACATGCTGATTGTGCGGTATGTTGAAATTACGTCGAAAATCGCGTCGCGTTTACACCAAATTTCACCATTCAGATAATACGTAGCCACGCGGTTCACCCGCCCAACGATCCATTGTAAACTAAACGGTAGACCGCGCAGATAATGCTGTTAGACCTTCCTCCTCGATCTTTCCATTGACTGGCGATCCCTGTACTTTTCAAAAGGATGGCAAGTAATAAAAATTGTTTTCAATATTATACCGACTAATTTTATTCTTTCTAAAAGTGTAAACTGCTATATTCAATATAATATGCGTAAAAAATAAATATCGTATTTTATCCTTTTGAAAGATAATTCATAACCCTTATTTTTATCTCTTTAAAGGGTTCATATGTACGAAACCCCCCCCAGGAAATAACTCTTGAACACTCAAACACTAATTGGGCTGAATTTTGAAATGCCACCCCCTTTAACCCTTATTTTCATATGCAATCCCTATATTTATTCCTTAAAGGAGTTCATGTAATCTTGGTGACCCCAAAAATTAAATCAGCGGACCTAAAAACCCCCAGAAAACGATACTTGAACGTGTAAACTCTAATTAGTGTGAATTTTGAAATTTCACACCCCTCAACCTGTAAGTCGCTCTCCTTTTGAGGTAATTTTTCAAAAATCGGCCTCGTGGGACTTTTGCGCAGTTGTTTTAAAGTATTAAAAAAAAATTGAAATCGGTTGAGAAATGGGAGCTCTAGGGAGTTTTGGGACTACAAAGTGCAGAAAGCCCCAGTGTGCGTCACGACGCTACAAATTTTAATTTTCCAGCAACATACCACTTTTATTTCACCATTGTAAAGATCTTTTATTTTAGAATGTTTTAACTAAATTCCAATTTCTTTGATATTTATTATTTAAAAAGTTATGATCTAATATTAAAGATCTCCGTTATTCCTAATTTCTTAAAGATTTGTAATACTAGGCCGTGTTTTATCGAATAAAGCTAAAATAGGTAAACCTTCTTCTATAAAACATATAGTGTCAGTTATTCGATTATCTTAAAAATATATCTATCTATCTAAACATCTAAAAATATTTAAGAAAAACTCTTACCAGTTGAAAATATTGGTAACAGAATTTTTTTCAAAACTGCTTATCAAAACATTGACAAACATAAACAAAAAAAAACATAAGTCAGTATTTTCTTAAAGAAATGAACATTATTTTTTAAAGACCTTTTCAGCGATACAACTTTTGACCCCCCGTGCTATTAGAAATTTTGGAGTTCTCGACATTCAAGACCAAACTGTTCAGGATGCCGACTTTTCCGGGAAATACCAGTATCACCATTCGATTCTTCATTATGGTTTAAAGATTTTTTCCCGAACTCTCTACGACTAATCGGTTTCGAAAAAAAGGACCGCCTCATCCTATATAAAAATTTTCATACTTTCCTGACTACAACCAAGCAAGCAAACTCTTTTATATTATATGATTGTATAAAAATAAAATATAAAAAACTTATTAAAAATGTATTACTCATTATTATTACAATAGGAACAAAATAAAACATGCTAACTATCGCTGTTGCTGGAATGTATTGTAAATGAATACTTTTATTTGCACCCAAGTTTGCCTTTAAACATATCTCCGTGAGTATTTTGAAGCTGAAGACACTCATGTTTCTTAGGGGTGAAGTGTTTTTTGAAGAACTCCTTCATTGTAGATTTTTGTTTATTATTCCATGATCCGCGTTGTCCTTTCTTTCTTTCTTCTTTGTCTTTTTTCTGTCCAACATTACTGGTTCCTGTAAAAATAAATTATTATTCTGATATTCTTAATTATATTAGGTATAAATAATATACCTTCATTGGATTGAGAGCTTAAATCAAATTCGTTATTTTCACAAAACTCCTTAGTTTGCAATTCAGCAGAAGAATTTTGAGTTTTTCCTTGTATGTTTTCTTTATTGGCAGGTTCTGAAAAACATAACAATTTTTGGGTTCCGTTTAATTAATTAATTATGTTATGGTATTATAGGGTTGAAGCCCTATGCTCCGAACAGAGTCAAGAGGATTAAGTTAAGTTATTACAAGGTTAGTACACTACCAGATTTTGGGGTATCCTGCATATACAGAGTGTTTTTGAAAAAGTAATCATGCTTGAAATCGTAGATTCTTGAAGTGAAAATATATCGATTTAATGAAACTTACCTCTATACAAAAGTTCTTCTTTTCAGAGTTATGGCGTTTTAAAGTGGAAGATTTGGAATTAGTTTTATTTAATCGGAGTCGGAGATTTGTCTTGCTTTTCACTACGGTTTAGTTCATGCTCTTGTTCTATTTGAATTTCTTAAAAACACCAGAGAGTTAGATAAAATAAAAAGGCTTACTAATTATTATCAAAAACTATTAATACTAATTATTTATTCATTTAGATTAAACTGCATTTTCGACCAGTGAAATATCTACAGAATATGAACAGTTTTTTGTCAAAATTTCTATTAGCAACTAATACGTAGCTTTAACTTACTTGATCATTCCAAGATTTCTTTTCTCTGCTTTTCCATTTGTTAAATTCAATCCAGGGATCTTCATCTTTTTCAAATTCCGCCACATCGTATTCAATACATGAATTTTTCTTTTCCAACTTGCATTTTTTAAAATGCTATTATATTCTAGAGCAAAATATTCCTTAGTTTATTCAATATAATGGAATTATACAACTCTCCCATAAGTAATAAAAATAAAAAATAGACGTACCGTTTTCTTTTACATTATTGATTCCACAGATATTTTCCTCACATTTTAATGCTAGATTTAACAGCCGTTTGGCATGACTACACATAGCGTTAGATTAATAATTTATCAACTACAAATGCAATTAAGAACTAAACTAAAAACGTACACTACATCCGTAAAACACATCACTTGTGGTCCAAGTCAGACCGGGTATTTCCCAATAATTGGTTGTGTTATGTCTATGTTATAGTTTAAGTTACATTTGGCAACAGTGCAGGATCTCATCTTGCTCAATATACATCAATATATTGTCATGGAATCCTAGATTGCAGTTCTTTTAGTTTAGTCGAAGGGTTGCGTACGTTTTACCAACAATTTGAGATTCGGTAATTTTTTGGTTAAACAATGTGTGTCTTGCCGGATCACACACGTATTATTATGCTAGTGATGAATTTAAGCCGATTGCAAGCCAAGCTCGAACCTATTAAACAATAACATTTAATAAAATATACAAGGATTCGGATGGAATGCAGGAAGTTAATACATTGATGGATATTTGGAGTACTATGATGGGAGTTTTTAAGCGAAAAGAAATAGTGTGGGAATTTGTGTTGGAACATGCGGGGTTGAAGTGTTTCATTACTTGTGAGGTTATTCGATTGACTTGGTTTTTATTTGGTTTTTCGTCGTGCTTATAAAAAAATTATATTAATATCAAAATGTTTTTATATTTGACAAAGTTATAATTTATTTATTTTAAAAACTAGTATCCTGGTGTTACAATTTTCCTTGGTAATTTTAGCTGTTGTTTTTGTTATTGATATTGGTATAAAAATAATTGAAAAAGTTGAATTTTTGAAAATCTGGAAGAAAAATACTTTTAGAATTTAAAGCATTTAGAAGAACTGTAATATTAGAAAAACTACATGACAAGTAAACCTTTTTGTGAATGAAAATGTCTTTTAATAAATAAATTATTTGGAGTATCCAGTTTTGAGATCGGGGAGGAGACGTGAACGACAAGCACCACATAGGAAACAAGGCAAGTTTTAACGTCACTTTGTAAGATTGTCTGATAAAAAGATTGGAGTACGGAGCGCAGAGAACTTCTGAGAAGCTGTTAGAGTTACCTTGTATATAGATTGTTATTTTGATATATATTTAGGTCAGCTGAAGCAGGGCGAAGGAGTTCGTACCAGTATTGTAATCCTTGTATGAGCTGGTAATTACACATATTGTTTATTTACATACGAATCATTAAGTTACCTTTAATAGTGAACCGACTCCAAAGAGATTAGTCTCAAAGCTCTTCGACTAAATCTTAAGCTGGCGTTTTGTTTTTGGCAGGTTGTACAAAGTATTATAAACTTTGATTTTCATTCAATTTTCAAAATTCTGAGTTATTAAATTAATTGTCAAAATAAAATAATCTGTCAGTGTCAATTTTCAAAAATTTATTTAATAATGTCAGTCCCAATGTGGACCTTTTATCAACTTTGTCAGAAAATGACACTGTAAACGTGGGACCACTTCTTTGGCCTGAACGTTTATGACAATATATATTGACATAGGTGAGTAAAATATAATATTATATAGTATAGTTAAGCAACTAAATGGTTGCAGTTTTAACGATTATTAGTTACTTTTCATGCGTTAAATTGGAGTAAGACAATTTATACTGAAAAATAAACCAAGAGACAACTTCCCAATTTGATTTTTTTCTATCGTAGGTTATAGTAGGTATGGATATGAATTTTTGTATATGTAGTTCTACACTCGAACCTATTTTTAATTAGATTTCACCGCTTTCATTTCTAATATTCAAAATCGACTAGCCTGCGATCTCATTCAACTTATAAATGTAGAACAAAATTTGCTAGTATTCTAATTTAAAAACGTAAAGAAAATTGATTTCAGTGCATCACATATTTTTCTGAAATTTTAGAAAATTATTTACCGCAATATTACGTGCCCCTATTGATTTCGGAAACTTAATCAATGAAAACCCTGTACCTGAATCGAAACAGAATATATAATGTAGGGGCACTTCAATGGAAAATTTGCAACTGGGAGCTGGTTGAGCATAACTAATGCCTGCACTATACCCAAAAGTAAAGGTTGACAAATATTAGAAATACTCATCTGAAGAATATTTAAGAGATTATGAGTAATACCTAACAAGTTATTGGTTAATGGATGCATTCGAACTATTACAAAGAATATACAAGAGTATCAACTGTGTAGCTTTCTATTTTTTAAATTGTTACCCAATTCTATTTATATATTTGGTTGAAAATTCTAAGTTACCTTATAAAGCAGTAGCACACGGTACAGACCTGTGCAAGTGGAAGAATAGTAAAGATTAATAATTGTTCGAGGAATTGCATACCTTTTACCAAGATACTACTACAAGAAGTCGAATTTTTACCATAACTGTAGAACTGTAGAATTGACCAAGGAGACCAAATAATATTCTTATGCATTTTTCGCTAAAGCGATTATTTATATAAAATAACTAATGATTTGCCTCTTTTTGCGAATTGCGTTTTACCATATGTAGTTTAAGAATATCTACTGTTCGCTACATGATTTCGTTCTACTGCACAATTTCCTGTCATTAATTATAGTTTCTTGTTATAAAAAGAACTTCTTGAACGGAACAAAGTAGAGATGCCGGTTTCAAGATTTCTGATTTAGATTTTATAAAGTTTTTTAAATGTAGTGTAACGAATAATACATCTGTTTTATTTAGTTAACAGAATTAATGAAGTCATGATTTCAAAACCATTAAATCGAGATAACGTAGAATAACATGTATATTGATGACCCTATCAAAGTCAGCGGCGCTTGAGATGATTTTGTAATAGTAACTCTTCATTTACCGGCCTCGGTGGTCTAGTGGCTAGCGCGTTTGTCTTTAGATCCAAGGGACTCGGGGTCGAATCTGGCCGAGGTCGATGCGATTTTTCTAGCGGGGAAAAATCTGAAAGTGCGCCTTCTGTCGGATAAGAAGTAAAGCTATAGGTCCCGTGCTACTGCGATGTGTGACACGTTAAAAATCACTACTGGGGTTGGAATTACCCCAGATAGGCAAAATTCTTAGTTAGGGTGTACAATAAGCCAATGATGGCTGCAGTGCTTAGAGATGCTTGGAAAACCGCGTCCTAGATGTCGCCCTTTCAAATCAACAATCAACGCCTCATTTAGGATCACCATAGCTTCATAATTTGTAGTACGTCTTTTCATTTTGAAGGGGATCCTAAACCGGTCTAGATATTCAAAATCTAGTACACGTTTTTTCATAAACAATCCATGATATTTCTTTCTTTGTTGTACCCAAAATATAGGTAATTGATCTAAAAATAGTATTTAGGTCAAGTGGGATAACTGCGTGATTGGTTGTTAAGCCAAACGACTAATGTTGGTTACAGAATCTTAGGATTGTACTGATTTTAAGAAAATTGGACAAATTTTAATATTGGGATTGTAAGCATTGTGTTTTTAAAGGGTGGTAGTTGTTAAATTTAAAAATTTCACTAAACTAAGTCCCATCATAGAAGTAGATTGACTACAACCTATTTCTCCGTACTTCGGCAACTTTTATCCGATTGTATTCATACTTAATTAAAATCTTGGATATGTTGCCTACTAGTGAAAGAAATAGTTTCTAGAACGCCTCGTATATTATTGAAGCTAGGGTGATAAGAGAAATCGATTAATTCCGCTGATTTTAAGGTAGGTACTTTAGTAGCAATTTAAGATGTAATATAAAATGGCATTACATGCATGCTGGACGCTTCCGAAATTAAATCGGCACATAATCATAATGTGATTAAAAAATGCTCGTTAGCCAACGAATTCTATACACCATAGCCATCGTTTCCCATTTAAGCTTTTCCGTCCTAAACACACTCACATACACACACTCACACACACCCCATCTTCAATTCCAATATCACCGCCTGACATTTGAAGCGGACGAGCGGCCTCGCTGCACCCTTATCTGCGGGGGTGTGTGTGGCAATATCACACGCACCCAGCACCCCACTAATCAATCTACCCTGCCGCGAGTCCTTCTGGCGTAGTATTTCCCCACCCCCGTTGCTGGACAAGGGTGCAAAGCGGAGGCCGAAAATTCATATTCTTTTGTCTGAAATATGAAATTGGTATTTTCTTACTATTCATTGCTCTTGCTCGCTAAGCAACGAAGTGAATGTCAGATGTATATGAACCGGAACAAGAAGAAAATTATGTTACTAATAATGTGCAAAATTACATTTTGTTTAATAATAATAACAATCTCGCGTCCATGAATCTTGATATTGTCGCATAGTAGAATTCATTGAGAAAATCAGAAACTAATAATAATTAATATTGGAGATCAAAGGAATTTAATCACATTTATGTAGTTCCCACACAACACATAATTCTTTGTCCTGCATTCTATAGGAAGCGAATCAGCCTTATATACTTTTTCACTGGCGTCCAGAATTCCAATAGTTGAATTAATCTGTATTAAGCACTTTACATTTCAGCTTTAAGCTGCGTTCCCATTAATAAAAAGAAACAAGTAGTGTACCTTACTATTTTAAACCCTTTTCATGAAAGCGACATGTACTTCCTCCTCAAGAGTAGTATACAAGCGTTGGTCAACACAGGGTAATTAAGTTGTAAGCTGCTGTTGTCCAAAACTCATTGTCTACATTGAATCTAGAGCTGCCTAGTTAGAATCTTCATCGAGTAGAGATTGTGATCTATAAACATATTAACGTAAATAAACTTTAGTATATCTTTTAACTTTGTTTTACTTAAAATATGCTCACTATTTGGCAATATCAAACTGCCCATATATAGAAACCTTTGCAGAGGAAAGTCATTTTAGGGCTTGAACTTCAATTATATGTTGGGGATATACATACAAACTTCTAGTTACCTAACATAAAGTTATCTATACATAGATAGATATTGCATTTAGAACCATTATTTTGAGCTTACTGCTACAAATGTCATAGTGACAACCTTAGCGACTAGCACAATATATGAAATACGATCTAGTGATATTTTTAGTGCTTAGGGTGTCTTCTGTTAGAAATCTGCAGAAGATCAACTATGTATTATAGTCATAATAAGTCTTCAAATCAAACGGCCAAAGTGGCATAATTAGCTTACAAGTCCAAATCCAGGGTTTATAATTCTGCCACATTGTTAACATCATAATTACAGTGACTACAGTAAACTAAAAGTAATTATTGTTGGATAATTTAATCCTACATCTAAGTAAGTACAAAGTTCGTAGATGGCTCAGGTTAGGCTCCTAAACCAGTCGTTGCATATACGTCCCATATAAGCTGTGGGTTTTGGACGCAACCATCAACCAACCCTACAAAATTGTTAGAAATAGAGATGCAGCTGTACCAAACCAAATAACCTAGGAGGGGGATCGTTTAAATTCTGTTTATGAAAATAATCCGCTAATCGGTTATGTATAACGGACCCTAACGAGTATTTCGTATTTAAGCTTTTATTTGTTAGTAGATTAGCATTGGACTTGGTGAAGAACTTACCTTCAGAGGTATTCCTCAGCAAGTTACTACAGATAGTACAAGATTTATCAGATCCTACTGAAGATGGCAAGTTAGTTCTGGAAATACACATTGAGGTGCTCTAAATATCGTTGTGGTAAGGGGCTTTGCAAAGTTTATACACTTAAACCACCGTCTCCATTCAATCAAAAAACTGATATTATTGAATATATAAGTTTGTTCCTGATATCTTCTGTGAAATTGATTGCTTACGTAACCTTACCTTGAATTAATTATGGACGAACTTACTTAAGACGAGCTCGTGTATAACGCAATCTTCATTAGAAGGAGCATTTGCGAAGAAAATAGTTGGATTAGCATTGCTTACTGTATTATATTTCTTGTTTATGGTGAACACTCAACCCGAAATCAACGAGTAATTGCTAACATCTGTGTCTTAGAAATTGTTTACAACAACACAAATTTTAGTTAAAGGTATCATTGAAATAACTGTTCCGGATTGATTCTGAGGTGCAAGTACGAGACTAGAAATGCACCCCTATTTATGTACTTAACATCAAACCACAAAAGATCAGTGTACTTTAAATAATCCATAAGTTAATATCATTTAGATGCAATTGGCATTATTGACGTTACATTTTATGAGTAGAAAACTGTATTTTTGCTGATAATCAATTTATTTTAAGATTAGGTAGGTACCGTAGATAATTAACTGGTTTTCGGGCTATAACATTTTAATTGGTATAACGAGCAAACATGTGTAATACCATAGGTGACGTCTTAAACGATCCATTATTTAAAAACCTACATACAAAATTTTACGTCTTAGAAACCAGATCAATTTTACTTTTAAAACGTATTTAACCTACTTAAATCACAAAACGACAAAATCGCTTAGGATCAAAAATGACCGAAAACGACGATTTGGTTATGGTTAGTAGTCTATCTTAAACTATGTACATACCTACGTACTTTGGGTAAGTACGGACGTTTATTTTTATCGATTATATTATTACCAAGTCCAGTCGCAACCTCAAAATCAGATTCATATGAAAACATTCCTATTATTGATTTTGCAACATAGGGTTCTCTATGTAATCAACAATTTAAATATTAAGAGGATATTAAAGTGCCTTAAAATTAACTCAAATACGTGCTTTCATCGTAGTTACATTGACATGCGGCTCTTCTACATACTTTTATCAATTACGAGTCAATGTAGCTAAGATTGTAATAAAGTAAAAAATACTTGAATAATTCATAAAAACCTATGATTAAAAACTTACCAATTTAGCAAAAAAATAGGATAAAATCAACCTACGTTTCTGATATGTTTGGATTTAATTTGATGAAATTTTCTGCCTTCCTACAAACTACTATCCTGCAATAACGTAATGAATACAACCTCAATGTCAAGATGTATCTAATTTTCTTAAAATGTGAACAACGCCAAGACTATGTGATCATTTACCATAACGAGCGGCAACAAAGTAGTCACCACCAAATTAAGCTACTTATTCTCTAACACAAAGACACCATGAATTACCTTTATCTTACGTAAGATAACGAAAAGAATAGCATGGATTGCCTACGACAACGAATGCACATACTATCTCTTTAAAGGGTATTCGAACTACTGTTTAATGATTATCGAAAATCCTTAACAAAGAAATTTAGGAATCATATATTTATCTCGGTTAGAAAGACATATAAGTTGTATGATTTATGAGTTAGATGTAGTTTCCACATTAAGCACATGAAGCATATTTAAAAAATGCAAAAGTGTCGTGAGGAATGATCAGAAACGGTGTTCCTAATTTGTATTCCCTTTGGGACAGAAGGAACAAAGCAGTAATAGCAAGAAGAAGGAGGAAAGCAATTTGTATCAATTGTTTACGTTTAAGCGAAATTATTTGGAACAAACAATAAGTAAAATACAATTTTCGTGAGGCTTGTAAGTTGATAAACGGCCAAAACTGTATTCCTCGAACAAAGGGAGGACATCCATCCTCGACTGCAGGATTCTAAAGGACCTTATCCTTGCCGCCCCAAACACTCATGATTCATCCTTTCTGGGTCTAACCTTTCCCATCCTACGCCCGACCGGGCTCAGCTGCTCTTCTACTTGATGTTAAAGTTTCCTCCTCTATATCCTTCGTCCGTTTCTGACAGATACCCCTAGCCCTTAACCTCTACCGCCATCATTTATACACTGCGTGTTAACACTATTTCCAAAATTATTGCGCACCTGCTCCCGCTATTTTCGTTTCTGTTACTATTAGTTTGCCCACGTTAATGCTGGCGTCATTCTAACTTAAAAAAATAATCGTCTTCCCTTGTTGCGGTTACAGTTTACTTTATACATTTTCAGTTACTTCCGATTCATCGTAACAAAGTAGCAGTAACAACTACGTGACGTTTTTTGATAACGGAATGTAGTTGCAACAAGCACATATATTTTATTTCAAGCAAACACTATAGTGAAATATTTCTATCATTCCTCTCATCAGATTTAAATATAATTTTCTGCTGATATAGTTGTACTTATACAGCAGTAAAATTGGACACATTTACATCTAAATACCATTTTCAAATTTATCGTTAGGACAAGGCGATATTAAAATTTTTAAATTGAATATCAGCAACTAAGAATATCGATATGATAATTCATACACTTATATGTATTGATATATGTTGAAATCATTTTCGTCTTCATCAGCTACATACCCTCTGAAAATAGGCTAAAATATGGATAGAATTATTTTCGAAGCTATTGAACTTCAAGTTTGCATTCTGCAAGTGAATCTAATTAATAAGAAGAAAGAAATGATACCTTTTCTCATTTTTCATTTAGCAATAGCGATTAACGATCTAAGGTCTCAATTGTAATATTGCACATATAAATCATATACAGAATTTTGCTCGTTACATATTTTAAATTTCAATTATGTAATTAAAGCATTCGTTTCTAAATCACCGTTTAGGGACCGGAGATATTGAAATTTAAATATCGAACATATGCAGTTAAAAAATATCGATAAATACTTTGAGACTATTATCTGTGTATGGATATTTGATTGTGTGCAATTCGAATATGTTATATCAATACTGTGTGATTTCTTCATATCAAGATATTACCGTTGATATCATACTTTTGATGTATTTTAACTAAATCAATTGATCTTTTACTTTATTTAATACAAATTGTAAATACATAAGCTATATCGAAATATCGATTGGCGTGTGGTTCAATCACTATAATCGATATTTATTATTATTATTACTGGAACTTTGCAGACCTTGTAGGCCCATTGCAGAGGTGGTGTGAGACAAGGCCAAGCATATTTATGCTATTGTTCTACGCTGGCAAGATGGCACGAGGAAGCTGAAGTATGGGGATTTCACTTCTTAGAAGAAAACGTAAACAGTAAACAATCGTGCAGTGTCTACTATTTGGTATTGAAACATGTACTAATATAACCAGGATAGCTAGCCATAAGCAATTATAAAAACAAACAACCAAATCAAATCTTGTTGTTATCACTTTTGCAATATTTCGTACTATAATTTAGTGCAGCATACTTTCACCGCCGAAGAAATGTTTTTGTGCAAAATAATAATGCAGGAATTCTGCATCCTTGTCTCATGCTATTTCATCAGCCGAATACAATATTTACAACAGGGTCCTACTCTGCGCGTTACAGTGTTGGGCCGCGCTTAACCTGCCTGGTGTATGGTGTATGTGTGGTTGTGTGTGGAGTGTTGTTACTCATGCATTGCTGCCATAGCATGAGAAGTGCCAATAATTTCCACGCCAATTGGAAAATGATCCCAAGTATGATTCAGAACGGGAAACGTTTAAAGTATTACATCCAAAGCCTGGCTCTCTTATTATTGCACCATACCAATCTCTAATGAATATACTGAGAGGTATTAAACTGTAAAGTGAATATCATCTATTGATACATCGCCTGGTAGGATATTGACTTGTCAATTCGAAGAATTGTATTAAATGTTTTGCTGTATAGACTCAAACTTGGTGATACTGTAGTCGATTGACATCATTTCCTAGAGCTACTGTAAAGGATTTCTTACATAGCGTTTAATACCGACATATTTCTAATTATCGTTGGAAGTTATTATATCAATACATCGATATTTAAATATATTGATATGTGAGTGTTCAGATATGCGAATATATCATTATTTATCGATATTCTGATACGTATCAGTAATTTGATGTGAAAAAACGCATTATCGTTTCTTAGTCCTATTGATTCATTAAATTATCGTACCTATGAATACAAAAATGATTAGAAATATTGCCATATTACTTTCCTTGCTAAATGCATTATTAGATATACAAACAAACAATGTGAGTTGCTGCTTGGCATATGATTTACGATTCTTAGCTGCTTATTATGATTGTTCTTATTGCACTTGTTCTATCCATTATTATGCTACTGATTTATAAAATTAAAAATTTCCTGGTTTATTATGAGAAAAAATTAACATAGTACATTATTATGATTGTGAAAATTGTTTCTTCTTAATCTGATGAAGCAAAACCTTCCTGTGTCGTCTCCATACAGGCATTGGGAAAATAAAAGCTGCAAATACTGTTGATTGGAATATTACACAGCAGAATTATCGGATTTCAAAATAAATTCGAGTCCATTAAAATACTAATAGTCCGCGGTGTAGTTTTGTTTACACCGCCCACTGTCACAAAATTTCAATTGTTGAAACCAATGTCGTTGGTGTTGGTCGCGAAATAAATCACGAAAACAGGTTCTGCTACTATTGTAATAATTGGAAGATGTAGTACCTCATTCATCACCACTCTGGGTGCGTTTTCTAATTGAAATTTGGAATATTTATGATGAAATATTCAATTGTTGCTGTACAGGTTGTCTTATTGAAATTTTTCTCTGAATAATTTTTGGCGTAATTCAGTACGAATGTACTAATACACATGTGAATGGCAATGCAATATATTAAAAGGAAGTGGTTGATAAATTGAATAAAAAAATTCTTTTATGCATATATTTGAATTCTTATGAATCTCCTGCCGTTTGAATGTTTCAAAAGTTAGCTCTGTAATAAATAAGATCAGACTCATGTTTATATCGACTTTTCTCTCAAAATCAATGCACTATGAACTGTTGAAGTTGAGACGTTTATTTAGTTTTTATTTACCCATGTCATACTTACAAGTAAATTATTAATCTCATAGAGAAAAACAATTTTGAGGTTTTATGGTAAAGATATGTGTTTTGCGGAAATCTTTTCATAAAAGCTAATCTAATGTTGAGACTGTGATATTATAAAAAATCTTACTACAAAGGATTGACTTTTTTCTAAAATAACAAATCAATACTCCAAGTTTAACGCCTGTTCGTTTAACATCTGGTAATTTAAATTGTATTTACCTTCCCTAAATATTTAGAATTATAATATATACCAACAATTTTCAAATAAAATCAAATAGAAACAAAATGCGCTTCCAGTTTTCTTGAATTTTGTTTACAGATTGTTTAAAAGCGGCTGTTTCGATGTATATATACTAAATACAATCCTTCATAATCACCTAATAGGGGACAATTTTTTAACATAAAATTACGTCATTTTATTTGAGCAACACGGCCCATTAAAATGCCAAACAATAACAAATATTAGTAAAAATTTGGAAGCCCCTACATTTAGTAAACGTAGAAGTTTAAAGAGTGATTTAACTTTAAACAGTATTTCTAGCTCTTCAAAGTGGAATACTATATAATTATCTTACGTCCTGTATTAAAAATAGTGTTAAAAATACTATTATACTATGTATACTTTAAAATACAATACAACCTCCATTGTCAACATCCCTGCATACGTAATCCGCCTCTTAAAATGCACTTTTCATAACCTAAAAACTAAAATATTGCACAAATGCTATTATTTGCATTGAATTAAGGAAAGCTTCGTTACAGTAATTTCCTGTATTTAAATCTGTAAATGTGAGCATTCCACTAATAATTCAAATCAAAAATATATAATTTTTTAAAAATGTACAGTTTCCTTTTACAAAAATGCAAATGATAACAATCAGGGAAATTTGTAGAACAAAAATGTATAGGGTGTTTTAATTCAAAATAATTAGATTTTCTTTATAAGAAAATATTAATTTGTGAATTGTATAGAATACCTACACAGCTTAGATATTATTTTTTTTCAACAGTGTAGCGCAGCCCACAGATTCAGCTAATTTTGATTAAATTTTGTGTTATATTCTCGAAACACACGTCATACAAAAATACATGCATTTTTGGTTTCATAAGAAACTAAATAATAAAACAGTATTATTTAATTGTTAAACTTACTGTTACACATTAAATAATCACAATTATTATAATATTATTATAAATCCTGTAACGGTAATTCTTAACGCAAGCAAAAATTTAAATTAAATCAAATGTTCGAATGAATTACACTTTGCACTCAAAGAGTAACTCAAACGATTATAAAATTATTTAGGCACTTGAGCAAGAGTTCTTGGTGTAACTTATCTACAATATTCAATAATGTTGTATATTTAGAGAATAATAACGTAATGGAATTTACAGAAATAAAGTATTTTTCATTAAAAATTAATTTAAAAAATAACGCAGAAGGGACGATTCGAACTGACGAAGATGGCATTATAAAGCTAATCCTTTGCCACTACGCCACGCTGACGGCCATGGCGCATCGTGTTTGGTGATATTACTACTAGTTTTTCAAATTTATCACTTCATTTGGCATTATAAAAATAAAAAATTGATGTAATCTCTGAAAATTAATGTCCCTTCTGCGTACACCTTGTTTTGGGTGCGTTCTTCAGCTCTGGAAGCAGGAAATTGATGAATTCTCCAAACGCGCACTCGTTTAAACTTTCACCTTACTACTACTATACGGCAACCTTTCGGTTGCCTTATTGCAAAATGTATTTAAAACAGCTAATACTTAAAACATCATCGTTATCATCTTCACAAAATTTCCTGTTTAAAATTGACCACTCATAGCTTTCGTTAGAGTGTTCTAACTTCTCCTGTAAGTATTGATTTAGAAGACTTTAAACGTAAATCTTAAAATGTTGAGTTTTGGCTATTGTCAAATTATCTACAAGACACTCTGTGACAGATATTTTCGGTCGCATGTTTATTGAGTTTTTAAATCTGTAAAATAGCTCTACGAAGTTTGGAAGAATACCTTTGAAACACCCTTTTATATATGTATGTATATATATATATATATATATATCGATTTATATGGTACCCATGGGAATTTCTTCATTTGGTGGTTTACTAACATCATCTTTAAGTTGCTCCTGCGCGCTGTTTCATAACCTGTAAGTTAGACATTTCGATTCGTTCTAATAAAAGGTTGAACGATACCGAATATAAATCGACAATATAACGCCTAATAATTTTTACTGCGCATTCATAACAGCCCATAACATTTATCCGTTTGGTAATTTATATTTTTGATCGCGACGGGCAATAAACCTGAAATGCTTAGCGAATCTTTGCGCTAGCAATATTCCTGCGTTAGTGCCGCTCGTATACGGTGCAGATATGAAAACATCATAGCCCATCGTCAGAGTGATGACGTTCAAAGACCCTTCAGGGAATTACTAACGGAAGTATGAGCATTCCATACTCTCTACACCCCTTTCTAATTATAAAGGGATCTCATAATCAAAGTACCTATTGTTTACATGGAATTTAATTTCGATTTGAATCTTTCACCGGTAGCGGTGCTCTCAATTTCAATGGTTTCTTTAAATTCGTGAAATGGTTCGTGGTGTATTTTCGATTGTATAGAATTTATGCAATTGCACTTTGGATAGTTATTTAACAATTGTAGCTAATATACAGTACGGACAACAAAATTTACGATAAATGGCCGCTGTCAAAAATAGAACATGTGTTTTCTTAAGCCATACCTTTTATAACATATACTACAATTATTGAATAGCTGATTAGTTCAGTTAGGTACTACAGTAGTTTTTTAGTCTAGAATATCACACACAAAATCTTTCTGAATAGAAAACTTTACATATGCCTGCATTTGCTATCAACATATAACTTTCTTAAAGATTGTTTAAATTGCTTGACAAATCTGAACGAATTCTTTAAACATTCTTTTAAGATGTTACTGAATCAAGTTCCATCGGCTGTCTTATGGTGCCTAGCTATCAATTTGTTACAGTTTTTGTGCCATATAAAAAATCAAATTTAGTATCGTGAAAGGACAGCTGAATACAATAAAAAATCACATTACGTACTCCATAAAACTGTGCATTTGCAACAATTTGCTATCCTCCTATAATTTTCTTAAAGGTTCGATACTTGGTGAATTTAAACCTTTGAGTTGCTTGACAAACCCCGATGAATTGTTTGGTTATCATGTCTGGTTATCCGGCCATTTAAGTTTTTATTCTATATAGAAAAAGTCAGTCTAACTATAGTAGTTGGTGAAAGGAAGTTTAAATCCGTTAAAAAATCCACTTTACATATATCATACGGTTTTCTCTATAATAGAATCATTTTTTTGAAGGTGCCACATAGGTAATTCTAATAATTCGTAAGCTTTTCCAGTGAGTGACTGAGAATCAAAAGTTATGTCAGTTGTAAAAGGTTAGTCCAAAAATGGATTCTATCTCTGCTAGATTGTGTTTTTTTATTTTAGGTTATAAATTTATATTTATTATACATTGCAAGCGTGTTTAAAGAAAATCAAGGTATGTTGCGTGTAATGTGCTTTCTCTGAAATCTTTCTAGTTGTGATTTTAAAGTTGCATATATATATATATATATATATATATATATATATATATATCCTGATATTTCTGTAGATATGAGGCAAAAATTCTAATGTAATGATAACTGGACTTTTTAAAAGTTGCAAGAGTACAGTTTTATTTCGAGGTTTATCAATTCAAACGCCAACTCTTACTAGATGCGAAAGACTTCAACAAACTTACAAGGAGATCGCAATCTATGGATGTTAAGTGCATTGAGACGTAAATATTGTGTGTATTAGAATCACAATGATTGTAGCAATTGAACGCTACGTTAATAGCCATTAAATAATTGTGGTAAATATTAATATCGGATGGCAAAAACTTTATGACTTAACTAGAAACATACCTCTTGTTCACTACAGCCTACCTTTATGCAATATTGTGTTGATCATACTGTATTTAAAAAGCTACAGGCCGTATACTGCATAAAAACAAAAACCAGGTTATAATTAAAGCGATTATGTAGAACAAATACATATGCCGACATTTTTTAAATTAATAGTTAATACCTTGTAATTGAATCGGATTAAGAATCTGTTTTATGTGTTTTAATTAAAACGGATTAGAACAAAATTACTGTAAAAATTCTGAATAAGTTTATTATCATCGCAATACCAGCGCTCAGTTTAACATTAGTAAGGCTTTTTGTGAAACAGATTTAGTTGCCACTATGTTGTTAAAGCAAATCATGTTCTCAAAGCACAACAGTGTAGTTTTCCTACCCCTCATCTCACAACGTGACATAAAAATTAATCAGCACAGAAAGCACCTACTCAAATGTAAATACAGACTGCCATTTCTCCAGTGTTCCCCTTACTCATGGGGAAGACAATTGTACGGTCACTATGTTTGAGGGTAAGAATTGTCGTATGTTTGTGCAGGATTAACGAGAACACGGGAAAATTATGGAAGTGGAAAAATTCTGAAGAAAAGTGCTTTGGATAATCTGCCAATTAAATACCTTTTTAACAATTCATACGGTAATAAAAAAAGACATCTCAATATTAGGTTGTTTTGAAATAGACTTATTATCTGTGATTAAATAAAAGTTGGTTTTGTATCAGATACTTTTATTCGAAACGAACATCAAAATAATCCTCTTTCGCCAACTTGAACAAAACCAGGTCGGAGAATAAAATTCTGTTTTATATACTACAAAGCTTTAAAAAAGGCTGTGCATGTGACTTAAAATAGAGCTTCCTAAGAAAGCCTTCCAGTTGACTGATATACGTTTAAGAAAGGAGTTTCAAATTTAATAAGAGCAATATATGAACTTTGGTTTATTAATCTTTGTTAAGAAAGATATTGGCTTCGCACTTCTACCCACTCAAAATAATCATTGATTGAACTATTAGTGACTATCCGTGAGTGGCTTGCCACACTGGTCCAGTGGTAAACGTATTTGCTTATAGATCCAAGAGTCGTTGATTCAAAGCTGACTAAAGGGGGGAAAGAAGAACAGGCTAAAAATCACTACTGGGGTTCGAACTATTCCTGTTAGGCAAAATTCATAGTGGGGCTGTACAATGGCCAAAAAGTGCCAAGAGATGCTTGGAAAACCTCGTTATAGATCTCGCCCATTCCATAACAATAACAATCCACAAATAGCTGCGATAATTGAAACATTATTAGTACTGAAAAATTAGTTCTCAAAGTCATGGGTAACTATTACTAATTTTGTATGTTAAATGGTTGTGCTACATTTTATAGGAAAAAGTTGTAGTATTTAAATAAATAACTAATGCAGTAGACGCAGCTTCTAATACTGAATCAATCATCTGTTTTCCAGCTATACCCTTAAATAATAAGGAAAATCATTATTTACGATTCTATTATCATAAATCTAAATCTACACTGTGTATTCAATGAAGTTGTAATACTGACTAGTACTGACAGACCTAGCGATCTCCACCCCTTTGTCTGAGTTACACAGACATAGTAGAACTACAGCGCAACGTAGTCTCCGGGCTTCCGGTTCTTGTAGGTGAACCTCAGACCCCTAGCGCAGAAGTCTAGCCCACAATCTCCGGCCTGATGCTTATTACGTGGTGTGTTCGATCGAAACCCATCTTTGCTTTATAAAGATTTATTCAGCAATTTAATTACAAATCATTACCGTCACATTAAGGCACCTATCCCATTCTTTTACTAACCTACGTATACCCTGCTCATAGAATTCTTGTAGCTGCCGATTGAAGAAGTCTTTCACGGCTATCTGTACTTCTGCGTCAGACTCAAATTGCGGACTTTTAACGCCTTTTTCAGCGATCGAAAAATATGGAAATCCCAAGGCGATAGACCCGGGCATAGGGTAGATGCTCTAAAACCCTCCATTTCTTTTGTTGAAGATTTTCTCTTACCACATTAGCAACATGAGGCCTAGCATTTTCGTGCAGCAAAATGACCCCACGTGTAAGTTTTCTTGGACGTTTGCGTCTTATTACTTGATGAAGCTTGTTCAAAGTTGCATTGTACATATTTGAATTGTCATTTACTCCAGATTCCTTAAACTGTATCAACGAGGGTCCTTCATGGCCAAAAAAAAGTGTTAACATCACACTGCCTACAGAAGGTTGTGCTTCAAACTTCTTCGGTGGTGGTGAACTTGAATGTTTCCACTGCACCGACGATAACTTACTGAATGGCTTGTCGTAATGGCACCAAGTTTCGTTACCAGCAACTATTGACAGAAGAAAACCATAACCATTTTGCCTATAGTCTGAGGTGTTGCAGAGATAAACCCATTCGCAAGCATTTTTGTTCACTAGACAAGACACGAGGAATCCATTGCGAACAAACTTTGCTGTAACCCAGATTACGAACAATACTATGGACAGATCCTACACTCGCATCAACAATTTCTGAAATTTCTCTAACTGAAATTCAACGATTTTCTCTAATAAGGCCTTCCACACATACCATATTGTTGTCTACTAATACACTAATACAGTACACCGTGCACCTAGTCGCGGCTAATCCATAGTCCCCTCTTTCCCATTCTTAAATTTTTGACCCCATTTCTTCACCCTGCTGGCATTCGCTTATGAATCTGCAGTGGCTGCACACCCTCAGCGAATAAAGATTGTTGCACGCTGATCAAATTTGACCGGATTTTCAACAACAAACGCCATTTCAAAATCGAAGTTTTAAAAGTCAGAATTAAATTCAAACGCCAGAAACTTATTAATGTATTGTTTACAAACACTACTAACATTACCTAACAAACATCATTTGAATTATTGCATGTGTTTTCAAGGCTAAGTTGATCAAAGATGGGCTTCAGTTGAGCAAGCCTCGTAAATAACTTTTATGTCGAATTAGTTATTTGTTGTTAAACGTTACTGCCAGAATTTGTAATAATCTGGGAGGCCCTAATTATGAAGTAGCAAGTTCTTTCAAAATTTCTCGATTTATGGATGCGGAGTGTATAAAACATGGAACTCAAAAATTACAAATTAAATTGTGGGAAGACTGGATCACTTAACTTTCCCTTTGGGTTAGCTATTTTGTACCCCAATATACATTTTATACGAATAAATGCTCAAAGAACAGTTTGATTGTAAAGAAGTTTTTAGTATCATCTTTCTTAGGTTGTTAAGAGATCTGTAATGAATATGTATGGTGAAAGAGAAAGTCAAACTTTTTTTCAGAAAATCACTACTCTGTCTTTGCTGTTTGTATTATATTAAAAATTGTGACCTACCGCGTTGTTCTCTTTCTAGAAGTTGTAATTTATGAACGAACAGTTTTTGGGTTCATGCGTAATATTGTATTAAAAATACCAATCGTGGTCAATTCATGAAGTTATGACAATACTATTGGAATACTATATTGCTAGTGCAACCCAACTGCCATAAATTTGGTTATCCTCCTGGAAAAGCATCAGTAATATGGATGTTTTGGATGTTATAATATTGAGGCAAATCACTCCTGTTCCAATATTTAGTGTTCTGTCTATGTTTATTAACTTCGCCATAATGTTGCCTTATTATTGATAAATCTCTTCGTTATTGTAGGTTTGTTCCCTCTTTCTTCTTGTTCCTCAATTGGAAGTTGATGATTCTAGTAAAGTAGTATACTTTCTATCTTCATCAAGAAACTATAGATATCTTCTACGATAATTCTGATGATTACCGACTGTGTTTTAGAAGCGGATTATCTGTGACGAAATTCAACATATCCTTTACTACGTGCTTTCGGGGTCAAATAGTACAGAAATGAAATAATTCAAAAGCTTGGTCTTCTTCGCTTCGAAGGATGTTTTCTTCCGTCCTGTTTATTTCGTTAAAGACTTTTTGTCTTGAAGATCATTTTCAGCATTGGAAAGTCTGTTTTTGCTTTCAAGATGTTACATCACTGGCAACGCTCCGGTCGATTCTAACAACATGCGTAGTTCATTATATTCTTCCTGTTTTCATCAATTTTTTACATCTTACACATAGTTATAACTTTGTAGTATAATGTTTCGTACTCTGTGTAGTTTTTAGCTACAACAGTCCTAAGTCTCCTCGTCTGCGTCTTCCGTAATAAATGTTTAGTTTTGTAGTGTGCATGTGCAATAGTAGGTCGGACCATTACCTTATATATCTATAATTTGCTTCGTGTAGACATACATTTGTTTCCCTGTGATATATCTTGTAAATAACCTAAGATGGTGGCTCTTGTATTTAGTTCTTCTTTGATTTAAGAAGATCTGTGTTATTCGAGATTTTAATACCGAAGTATTTAAAACAGAACTCGTTCTATGATTGTCCCTTCTTGTTTTGTTTTTACTGCGGCTTCTGAAATGAAGAATTTTTATAAGAATTAACTAATGAGAATGTTTCTCCGGTAAAGGATTTAGAGTTTTTCACTATGTTGTTGTTTATGTATTCCATTTTAAAATACATGGGATTAATTCTAATGATCATATTGGACGCTATTGCAGATTTAGTGTTTCATAAAAACATCCCAAATTAATTTTCAAACGAATCAACAACATAGAAATGAAATATTCTTAGAAGCAGGTCGCAGACTTAATAGAAAAAGAAGAAGATTTGTAATATACCACATATAAATATATATATATATATATATATATATATATATAGGTAGCCACCCCAGCCCATATATAGGCTGGGGTGGCTGAGTGGTAAGACAGCCAAGCTTGGGATGTAATACTCCGAACGCTTCCTGCTTCGAAACACTCCAATGGTTGGAAATTTTAATAATTCCCTGGGTGGTCGGTCCTGGGTCCAGGTCTTCATTTGCCATTGGGGATCAAATTAATGGCACTCGCAGAGTCGGACCCTGTTATGCATAGCACAAACTACCTTAGCTTTGCCTCATTCCGCCTCGACACTGCGGTACAAACGATGATGATGATATACCCTATACAATAAAATCTAAATTCTAAAA
>JABXWE010003373.1:0-58775 GCA_014611495.1 Limonius californicus | reverse complement strand
TTTTTTATTAATTTGTTTAATAACTTCGTTGTGACAGGAAGATAATTAAAACTAATTAATAAACAGAACATTGCAATTTTTTAACGGCCATAATTTGCTTTTTAAATATCTCTACTTAAGATTTATTAAACTTTAATAATTGTCACTTTATTAGCTTCAGTTTACTAGCAATAACATACCCGATTATTTTTAAAATAGCAAGAAAAATTAAAATTAGTGTGTGAATACCGGACACTAAGTTTTTCCAATTTTATTTTCCTTGCTATTTTAAAAATTATCAGGCATGTTATTGGTATTAAATTAAAACAAATAAAATAATTATTTAAACATTGTAACAAAATTTAAGAAGGGGCTTTAAAAAAAGAAGTTATAACAATTTGCTTAAAATTCAAAATAATAGTTTTAAAACATAAAAGAGTCATAAGTATAACTCGGAAACATATGTATTTGCATATAGTTTAGCTTGTAGGCAGACCTAATCCATGTTTATAAAATGATGATTCTTCCTCATAGTCTTCAACCTTTAGCGCCTCTTCCTTTTCGTTTTCTTCAGTATCACTTTCTTTCTCTGATGTATTCGATGTTAAATCATCTATGTTATTATCATCAGAAGTGTCAAAAAAATCAGCATCAGAAGTGGCATAATATTATAACTATTAATTAAGCTTACCGGGAAAAACGTATAAAAAAAAGCTACATTTTACTTCGAAGGTGGTGTCGAAACGAATGCATCGATGTTATTGTTTAATTCTATGCAGTTGATATACGCCGTATATCCTGAAAACGGTTGCTCGTACGTAAAATATTTATATGACCTTCTTCGTAACCAATTTACTTGCAACTTATGGATTGGGTTAAACAGAATTTATATTTAAAATTTGATGTTAAAGACAAAAATGCATTTTGATCGGCCTAGTGGAAGAAGCATTATACACCAGACTTTTGTTTTACATCAAAGAATCAGCTCTATATAGTATATAGCTCTACCATACACAAGGAAAATACTTGTTGAGTTCCTCCATAGTCAAAACCACCCTACTGTAGTAGAGGTACTACATCCACACCTAGCATTCCATTGCCAAGACGTAATTTCCGGAAGGCCAACTGGATTGCATTTAAAAAAGATCTTGATCGAGACATACTGCCAATTCCTCCAAACAGCCAAAGTTATTACGAATTTGTAGAAATCGTGGCTGCAAGCGCAAAAAACATACCGTAAGAATTTATATTCCCTGCTAGAATCAAGAACGCGATCAACTATTCAAACGCTTCCTGGAAACAGAGGCTCCAAATATTGTAAACAATTTGTTGCAAGCCCTCGACCAAGCCGGGGCCGAACGATGGAAGACTACTACGGAAAGACAGAACTTCACCCATTCCAGCAGGAAAGCATGGAAACTACTGTGGCACCTCGGTGATGGGAACACAATTACATCAGTATCCAACACCAACCCCAACCTAACAGGAGACCGAATAATATACCTATCTAGGACACCATTGGTTAAAGCACACATGAGAACCGTTAAAAAAGAACTGATAGAAATGAAACGATACACTCTAGGTTTCGAGTTCGCACAACCAGTGTCTCTCCTCGACCTAGACCCCGCCATTAAATCAATCAGAAGTATAAAACACCTTGCCTAGACGGTATACATCCAGAATTCATAATCAACATTGGGGAAAACTTAAAAAAATGGCTTTGCTAATTTTATTCGTACATTATAGGAACTGGACACCTTCCACGGTATTTTAAGGAAACAAAAACGTTCGCTGTTCCAAAACCAGGAATGGCGACCGACCAAGCTGAAAGTTATCGCCCAATTGGGCCCTTAACTGTGTGCTACAAACTATTGGAGAGAATTGTATGCAATAGAATGAACCCTGCCATAAACTCTATAATCCCTCCAGAACAAGCGGCTTTAGAAAGAACAGAAGCTGCGCCGATCAAGTGCTATCTCTCACTACGTTTATAGAAAACGGCTTTCAAAGAATACTAAGGCTTCGGTAACATTTATCGACCTAACCGCAACCTATGATACGGTATGGAGTCACAGTATCATCTACAAGGTACTTAAGTTGTTCCATACCTTAAAATATCCGGATTAGAAAACGACAAATTTTCAATAAAATGTTTGAAATTCATCTTGGAACTTGTACAGGAGGACCTCTGGTATCAGTATATAACGAAAATGTAACGTAAGTTCTAAATCAAACTTTATTGTAAGTAGAGAAACACAATTTGTAAAACACAGCGAAACATTTTACAGTTTAATAAACAAGTGAACCTTGTTTTACATAGCAACAGAACTCAAGGATGGTTCACAAAGATGCCATTGAACTTAATAAAACTAAATCAAACTAAAACCCCGGTGCGTATTTTGTGAAGTATTTTCAAAAGAAAGTATGAAGCCGTCAAAGGTATTGCGAGATTTAAATGCTAAACATTCAGACAAACAAGAAAAGCCTGTGGGATTCTTTGAAAGAAAGCTAAACTCCTTCCGCAAGGCGCAAGCCACTTTTACATTAGCAACAACCACTACTAATGAAAAAGCACTACTATCAAGTTATCGAGTTACATTTCGCAATGCAAACCAGCAAAACCATATAGAATTGCTAAAAATCTGATTTTACCAGCAGCTGTTCAAATGGTGCAAATAATGGTAGGTGAAAAAGACGCTGACAAGCTGAAAGCAATATTCCTCACTAATAATACTATCCAAAGAAGAATAAGTGACACGACAGAAGATATTTAAACACAAGTTGTTGAAAATATTAAGAAGTGCACGAATTTCTCATTATAGATGGACGAATCCACGGATATTTCTAACTGTGCCCAATTTATAGCATTTGTAAGATACCACCAGAAAATGATTATTCGACACTTTCATGCAAATTACTAATAAGTACGAGATTGAGTGGGCAAAATGCACCGATGGCGCCAAGGCTGACATCGATCTGTTCTTATTGATTAAAAGAGATAATGCCATGTGGTACATTTACATACTGTTTTTTAGATTGAAAAGCTCTTCCATGAAAATCTTTACCTTCTGAAAAGTATTGTGTTTTGAAAAGTGTCATTAAAATGGTAAATTCTATCAAGGGAAAGCATTGCATACTCGTATTTTTTGAAGTTTTTGTGGAGACATGGGTTCTTTCTACGCAAATCTTCTATATCACACCAAAAATTCCGCTTTTAACTGGAAAACTCTTTTCAAGACGTTGCCCCTCGAAAACCATCTTGCTTCTGTGTACCTGCAAGATGAGAAACCAGCATATGGAAACATTTTTCCAATTCTCTTTGGTTTCTTAGGCTGGCTTTTCTTGCTGATATTTTCCAGCTCGCAAGGCCGCGATAAATTAACATAGTAACAGCCACGGACAAAATTAAGGGATTTATAAATAAACTTGATTTCTGGTCGACTTAAATTGAGGAAAAGAAGTTTGATTCATCGCAACGCGTTCAAGAACTCATGGAAGACTTAGTTAAGGATGATAATTGGATAAATTCTGAGCATGCGTTTGCAGATATGCAAGTTAGTTAGTTAGTTAGCAAAATTTAAAACAACAGTTTATTGATTATTTCCCCAAAGAAATTTAAAACAGTTATAAAAAAGCACAAATTGATACTGAATCCGTTGTTAGACAATTCCGTTAAACAAGCTGAAATTTCGACAAACATGAAAGAAAAACTTATTGAAATGCAATATGACGGAAGTTTCAAACTACACTTCCTTTCCCAGAGCGTAGATTAATTTTTTACCAAAAGAGTGCAAGAATACCCCGAGCTTGCGGATAAAGCTATAAAGTGTTGGGTGTCATTAGCTATATCATATTTGTGCGAATTAAGTTTCTCGTCTATGACTGCCATGAAAATAGGTAGTGTGAAACACAAAAAAAAAGATTTGAAAAGCTTGTTTTTGAAAAACAGGCACATTTATTGAATATTTTAATACTTTCTTTGATTTATTTTTGCTTACTATATGAAAAGCAGAAGTAAATGTGTTGAAAAGGCATTTTGTTATATTTTGGAAATTATTCTGCGACCCTCTCTATCCCCATATAGCGACCCTCCAGGGGGTCGTGACCCACACTTTGGGAACCATTGCTCTAATGGATGTGCTATTTCTGGTATTACAAGATATTTCTTTGGATACAAATTTTGGTCTCATCAGGCCGTCGGAGCGTCTTCGTATCCTAGCCCTACAGTAAAGCAATGTATAAATCAACCATTCGGTAGCCCATGACTTGGTCATAGTTGTGAAATCCATTGGCCGTCAAGGTCCCAAACCTCAGTCCTTTAGATTTTTGTGGGCTAACACTAAATAATACACATGTAAGGCGAGAATTTAAAATAAATCGTATTTCTGGGAAATACAATTCATGTTTTAACTATACTCATAGACCTTAAACAATTACTTTAATTTGTTGTTATAGATGGATAATAAAATCATAATGATATTGTATGCGATCCAAAATATTTAGTTACGTTTGGTTTCGGAATATCAACTTTGTTTTTTATAAGTTGCTATAATAAGTTTACAATAAATTCTGAAAATTATTAATATCTCAAATTCTAGTACATATTGGGAAAATCTGAGTACTATTAGGCTGTAGTTTTTACGTACTATGAGTAATATTTAAATGGAAGCTCAACAAACAAATATTATTTAACATATACATAGCATGTTGGAGTCATAACAACATCTAGGTGCAATAAAAGGTTTTACACGCGAGCCAAGGAGTTTTTGGAATGCTGAGATAAAACGAAGTACAGTAGGGTGGTAAACGCCTGCAAGTGCAAAATACCTAAGAAAGTGTTCTTGTCAGCTACAGATATTTTGATGTTACTAATAGCGTTTGTCAATCGACTAACTGATTGGTATGCGTTTATTTTCTTTGTGCGGGTGAGGTGTGATATTAATGTTATCATCATAAATAATTATTTCTTTATACGTCCCACGTATGGCGGACCCAAAAGTAGTATTACTCTATTGTTTTTTTTTTTAATTATTTGGATACACTATTTTGCGTCAGTCCACGACAAGTACTAAGGAATTGAATGTCGACGTATGAACACGCTTGTTAGTTTACTAATATAGGTAAACCCTCACTTTAAAATGTTGTGGAGTGTGAAAGTCGAGAAGGCGAGGAATTAGGCGTAAGAATTTTTGGGACATAAACGTTATGAAACCCAAAATAAATTATACAGTTCTTAGCAACTTCAACTGGGCGTGTTATCAATAACTTTGTTGATATTCTTTGTAGTACACCGCAATCCCTCCGCCTATTGTCATCCTTACTCATAATTTTTACGATGTAGTAGTAATAATTTGTTTCTGAAGAAAGCTATCGGAAATGTTTAATAAAACAAGCAAACAATTTCAACCACTCAATCTGTGTATATCCGCGTTTACAAAAAGTCTCCCATCGTGGAGTAACAAGTTGTTGAATTTATAAGACAAGGGTAACTAACAATTTATGACCCCCTTTGCAGATTTTTCAAAAATTGTTGTAATTTTTATCAAACCTTGCCAATTTAGTACCAATTTTCAAACCGATACGTCTGAAGGCGACATATGTAACATATGTAACAAAAGTTTTCGGAAAAAAATCATTGTTGATTTGTTGGTATCAACAACGAGCTTAGTTAGTGGTCCCTGGAAAAACAAATGAAGGAGTTTATTGTTTGGGTATTTGACAGTTTAAGTTTGTGTTGTGAGTTTTCAGTATGCCCTACAAATTAGACGTAAGAAAAAGTATTTACAACTTAGTTGGCAAAATGCAAAAAAAAATAGAAATTGTTGATGTTTTTCGGAATGAGAATATTTCCTTGTCAACGATATACCAAACAATTTGAGTGCGAAAAAGGAATACCTTGTTTCAACTTACGTGAAAGTGGCCGACCGCGGAAACTGTCCGAAGTTCAAGCTAACAGACTTGCTGAAATGGCTAAAAATAACATTGGTAAATCCACTCGTAAGTTGTCTCATCGTTTTCATATCTCTCACATGAAAGTCAGTCGCGAAATGAAGAGACACAATTTAAAATATAGAAAAAGAAGAAAATGCCCTAAATATACGGCTGCTCAGTTGCAAAGAATCCCTCGATGCTGCCGCGCTTTGCGAGATCGTCACTTTGTTAATAACAAAATCATAATTATGGACGATGAAAAGTACTTCACGTTTGCTAATGCAGAACTTAGTAGAAATAATGGATTCTATACTGATGCTTTAGATGGTACACCTGACGACGTAATATTCAAGGCAAAGGCAAAATTTGCGGATAAAATCATGGTGTGCTGTGCAATTTCGGAGGTAGGTGTCCCCAGACCGTATGTGGGAGATGTTAGAGGTCAGGCTGTCGATGCTCACGTTTATACACAACATTTCCTCCCAAAATTGATTGAATTTATTAATTTACATCATGCTAATGACGAAATTATGTTATGGCCTGATCTCGCTTTATGTCATTATGCCCGCACAACAACGCAATGGTTGGAGAGAAATAACGTCCCATTTGTGCCACGCGAAGACAATCCTCCTAATGTCCCACAAGCGAGACCCATTGAAAATTTTTGGGCGTTACTTAGCAGGAAGGTCTACAACAATGGGTGGGAAGCCCAAACCGAAGATTACTTAAGACGAAGAATATATCAAAAGGTGCGCGAAATAAACGTTAAGGCTTGCCAAAGACTCATGAGACAAGTCAGACGAAAACTTCGCCTTATAGAAGAACATGGACCTTTACATGTAAATTAAGATTAAATACTAAAATTTAAATTGTTTTAATTGTTCTACGAATATATAAACTTAATAAACTTTTCTTAGACCATAGTATCCTGCACTTAATTTTTTTCCGATAACTTTTGTTACATATGTTATATGAAAATAACTTTACAGACATCCGTATATTAATTCTGTAGTTTTTCCATGTATCTCAAACCTTTTATTACATAAAACGCAAATTTCAAACCGATTAAGAAAATTAAGTAGTACTCTGATCGATTGTATTACTGGAAGGCGACCTATTCGGATGTGCTATCACTGGCATCGGTTCTTACTCAAAAACAAACATTTACAACAACAACTTAGTATCGTTCGCAATAATATGTATGACGACAATGTTCACATTTAACTGTTATCGTGAAAATTTTACAAGGTATTGGATAATTAATGTTGCAAGCGTGGTAAAGTCATGCCTGTGATCTGAGATTCTTTAGGATTAGATACTACAATAACAACAGCTTGCCGAAAGGCGTTGAATTAGTTTAATATATTTTGGCATTCCATATTCCATTTTATTATTAAGAACGTTTATGTACAATAAAATAGTTTTATGTAATACAACACTTAAGGTTGCAAAATATTCATAAGAATTAACATTCCGCAGAACGAGCTGATTTAAAACTTTAGAGTGCGCACTATTTTTACCATATATTGCAGTCATTATGCATTTGCACCCCATTGGGCGGTGTCTGATTAAGTTCTAGCATTTTGATTGTGGAAAATATTGCAGAAAATTGTAAAATTATATATTTCCAAGGAATTGGTTCAAACTTCCAGACATTTATAAAATTATAACCGCTGAATGTTATTTAATTGGCGAAACACACGGTTAACAAAAATACTAAATAATATTCAATATCACCAAATATGACTACTCCATTCAGACATTCAAACCATAGTAAAAATCACCCTATTGTAGTGGAGGCACTACAATCATACCTAGCATTCTATTGCCAAGATGTAATTTCCGTAAGGCCAACTGGATTGCATTTAAAGAAAATCTTGATCGAGACATACTGCAAATTCCTCTAAACAGCCGAAGTTATTACAAATTTGTAGAAAACGTGGTTGCAAACGCAAGAAAGACACCGTAAGATTGTATATTCCCTGCTAGAATCAAGAACACGATTAACTATTCAAAGACTTCCTAGAAACAGAGGATCTAAATATTTCAAACAATTTCCTGCATGTTCTCGACCAAGCCAGAACCGATCGGTGGAAGCCTACTACGGAAAAGCTGAACTTCACCCATTCCAGCAGAAACGCATGGAAACTCCTGCGGCACCTCGGTGATGGTAACACCATTACACCAGTATCCAACATCAACCGCAACCTAATAGCAGACCGAATAATATCCCTATCTAGGACACCACTGGATAAAGCACACATGAGAACCGTTAAAAAAGAACTGATAAATATAAAACGATGCACTCTAGATTTCGAGTTCGCATAACCAGTGTCTCTTCTCGACCTAGCGATTAAATCAATCGGAACTGGAAAAGCAGCTGACTTAGACGGTATATATCCAGAATTCATAAACCGCATTGTTTGGCGATTCTGTGAACTTGTTCGATCGTCCCGTGTTGATTTCTAAACCCAAATTGGTGATTTGGTATGATTTTCTGTTACGGGCCAATTCTCGCTACGAGAATTATGGGACAGAGAAAATCGCACGTTGGCGTGTTAAGAAATTTTCGGTACAGCCAAACGCGCTTTTCTTGGACCCGCAAACAAAAAATGATGGTAAAGGCCAGCGGCTTACTCAGAGGAGTAGGGAGGGTTCGTAAAATTGCTTATAGAGAAAATGCTTCAAGTTGTGTACAGGGCGAGTCAGAATAAGTGGGCGCCACCTTCCAAAATCCAGCTGGTTTTGTAGGTCCTCGCGGAAGGTCGAGAAACCAGCAGCTCACGTGAATGGAACCTACCTTTAATTGTGCCTTCACCTAGATCTTAAAGCTTGCAAAATCCTTACATAAATATTCAAAACACAGTAATAAAAGACATGCGGAATTTTAACACGCATATAATGAACTGTCAAAAATGGCACAGAACACACAAAAATATATATCAACGATAGGAAACTTTATAACGTAAAACACAAACAGTAATAATTTCGAACGTTCGCACACAACTCTACGCCGCTGGTGCCAACGCTACATTTAAATGCTTTTAATAACTGCGTTGCCCAGTTGCGCAAGTTTACAGAAATAATAACATAAAATGAACGTCTGTATATAATTTATACAAAACAAACAGTGGCTTCAGGTCACTGTTAATATTTTTATCAATAAAACAAAACAAAGGTCAACACGTTTGAATTTTGCAAGTTACACGAAAAGTTTTGCTTCACAAAAAACACCAAACTGGAAGTTTTTACCTTGAATTTTGTAGACAGGCACAACAGGCACAACCCTGGGTGGCTTCCAAATAAGGGGTTGAAGATAAATTTGTTGAGAATGAAGACAACGTTTTCGGGGTGGCGTAGGGACGAGGTATTAAATCCCCGAAAAAGGCCAAATTGCTTTCAACGATGTCAGGCGATGGGCAGACAGAAGGGAAGTTCCTCGACAATGGCAGGACGAACCAAATTCCAGGCACAACACTTGTACGATGTATTTATTTAGTTCCCTTTACCCTCACAAAGATCCGAACTAGGTTCGACAGGAGCAAGTGTAAATTTTACTTGTCCAAAACCATGGCGACCATTTGCTATCACTTATATATATATCCGACACTAACAAGTCGAGATACAGCACTACAGCAAAACACGGTACGATAGATTGCAGAATAAATAGCAACGCGCCGCAAGGGAGAAGGAACGTTCTCTAGGGTTCAACCTTTGCTTCCCAAAGTCTGACTTCCACTGACTTTAAAATACAATGAAAACCCGCACCCCCCCTCAAAAGATTGCACAACATGACGAAATCTTATGGAATGTTACACAAGAAATTCTAAAAGGTTCTGGTAAATACGTCTCAATGCATCTGAATGGTACTGTTGTATAAACGAAAAACAATTCTTGGAAATATTTTTGTTCGGCAGAAACGGGATCACAAAAGAAAAACCTTGGGACTCGTTTAACATAAATAAAATTCTGTACGGGGAAAAATATAAACGAAATTATAAATAGTGCTAAACCTGGCGGAAATTTAAAATGCGAACGCTAAAACGAAGCTTAAATTACTATGAAGCGGCCCAACTAAATTAGGGAATTAATCCGTACTATGAAGCGGCACAAAAATAACATAACAAAGCAAGAGTTCTTTTTAAGAAGGAGGAGAAATGTAATGAATTTGAATTTAGTAACTTTTCGTTATGTACGGTTGGCAAACAAGAAAGTCCCTCTCTGGTTATAGAGGTTGATAATAAGTCATGTTTACTGTATAAAATTAAAGTGTTAATAAACAAATATTCAATGTGTTTGAATGAGTCTGGTTATTGTAAATCGATGCATAACACTTGATAGTCGCATAGGTCATTTACTTTGCGAATGTAATTGTTGGCAATTTTTTGGAAACTAAAATAAATAAATAAATAAAATAAAACTGTAACACATCCCCTTAGCATAATTCACAACCCAGCCTACGCGTCCTACGCCAACGCAGTACCACACGTCCACCGCTAGAGACCACCCCGCCTACACCACTCCAGTGAAGTTATTGTCGACCGCTTATAAGATCATCAGAGAAACACTCTGAAAGGAAGAGAAAACAAGGCTCGCTTCTCACCATAAATGCTTACGACCTGCTGGTCTTTGCATAGTGTTCAGAGTTGCACCGCCTACATTTCTCCTAAGCCTTATTATTGTTTACTTTGATTCTGTGTGTTAATATACGTTTGTACTTTCTATATTCTGGACTTTTATTAGAGAACAGGAGTTTCTCTGATTTAACCCTTACCATCACAACAGTGGCGCACCAACTAGAGGCTCGAAACACGAACACCCATCCAAGAACTCGTTCCCAGACAAAGCTCCTAGCTGCAATGCAAGAAATATGTCAGAGGTACCGAAAAACACGGACCCGCAGGGACTCGAGGGACAGATAGGCAACACATTCAACACTGCCGGAGGTCCGCAGGTTACAAACCCAGGAGTTAACGTCCAGATGTCAATGGACCAACTTAATACATTGATCGCCGCCCTGTACCAGCAACGACAACCGAATAACCCGACAGGTTCGTTTACTAAGTGCAGTGCGCGATTTACCGGTAGAAATGATGTGCACGCGTTTATAGACAATATCGCCGTGTTTAAAGACTGCGAAAACATTTCCGAGAGAAATGCGATTCGTGGTCTCTCAACTTTATTTGAGGACGCAGCAGCGACCTGGTGGCAAGGCATTAAAGCAACTATCACGACATGGGAAGAAGCCATGGACGCTTTAAGGAAGAACTACGGCCCAAACAAACCCACTTATCAAATCCTGCGTGAAATGTTCGCATCGGAACAAGCAGACGGTGAGCCCACCGAATTATTCGTTTGCGAGAAACGTGCATTAATCGCAAAACTCCCACATGATCGACAGCTAACGGAAGAGTTTCAGCTGGATATCATATATGGACTATTACACCACCAAATTAGGGAAAAAATTCCGCGTACAGCATTCCAAACTTTCAACGCACTTCTGACAGAACTACGGAAAAACGAAGAAACGTCCTTCTGCTTACCACCAAGTCAGAAAAAACCTGAAAAGAAGGAATCCAAACCAAGGTGCGAATTTTGCAGGCATCCTAAGCATACCTGGGAGGAATGCAACAAAAGGAAAGCTGCCGAAGCAAAATCCTCGACTAGTGAAAATTGCACACAAGAGCAACCAAGACCGCCAATCACGTGTTTCGGTTGTGGAACACCGGGGGTAATAACAAGTCAGTGTCCAAAGTGCAAACCCGCAAACGCTGCCCCTGCTACGCTCAGCTTCTACCTAGCCGACCAGCTGGTACATCCGGAGTTACATGGAAGATCACGCCCACTCGTGAAAATCAGTGTAGGATCCGCCACGGGCCTCGCCTACGTAGATACCGGAGCCAAACAGAGCATCGCTGGACACACGCTATATGAAGCCATGCGCCAGCAAGGGTATGAATTTAAGAGACTCTTCATAAATCTTATCCTGGCAGATGGAGAAAACCGCCCGCAAGAAGCGCTCACAGCCACCGTACCGGTCCGGATCCAGAATAAACTGGTGAAGACCAACTTCCTGATCCTCCCGGATGCCCAAAACAGAACGCTCCTTGGTATGAACTTCTTGGAAGACGCAGGCCTAGTTTTAAATCTGCCCCAAAGGGAATGGTATTTTGTGGAACATCCCGAAGTCCAATTCCCCTTCGAACCTGAGTTATGGACGGGGGAATACAAGCTGAAACGCGCCCCACAGAGTCGCCCATACAGGGAAATAACGCGAAGCCCGTTACCCAACGATCCTAGAACTAATATAATCCGGCAGAGCCAGGCAGAAGTAATCCCGCCGCCAACAACCCCGGAAGAAGACGTGAACACCATGGAAGTGGATGCTTCCAGATATGACCCTGTCGCCATTGACTCCATTTTTGCCGATTCCGTGTCAGACCTTTCACTGCGACTTCAGCCAAGCCGCGCCTATGTTTCCGCACTCACCTCGACAAGTTATCAGTGTGGATATTGCTCTAGTAAACGCTGAACCATTGGAGCTCACCGCCAGCGAGAGAGAAGTCCTTACCCCAGCACAGAAGCTCCGGCTAAACCAAATATTGGTCAAACACAGCCGCACGTTCACACCAGGGGGAGAGCCTACACCTTTTGGGGAACACCGAATAGAGACGGGAAGTCACCCTCCGATTGCCGTACCGCCCTACCGGTTACCGCCAACGAAGCAGCAGATCTTGAAGAAAGAACTTCAAGAAATGATAGTCCGCAAAAGGGGTCGCCCAAGGAAATTGTAAAAAAAATTGTATCCTCTTCCTGTTGTTGGATCCGACGTCGGGACGCCTTGGATCCAAAGGAGGAGCCTGTAACACATCCCCTTAGCATAATTCACAACCCAGCCTACGCGTCCTACGCCAACGCAGTACCGCACGTCCACCGCTAGAGACCACCCCGCCTACACCACTCCAGTGAAGTTATTGTCGGCCGCTTATAAGATCATCAGAGAAACACTCTGAAATGAAGGGAAAACAAAGCTCGTTTCTCACCCTAAATGCTTACGACCTGCTGGTCTTTGCATAGTGTTCAGAGTTGCGTCGGCTACATTCCTCCGAAGTCTTATTATTGTTTACTTTGATTCTTTATGTGTTAAATATACGTTTATACCTTTTTTTCACCTTTCTGGACTTTTATTAGAGAACAGGCGTTCTCTAATTTAAACCCTTACCATCACAACAAATTTGATTTGATTTAGAATTCAAGTGGCAAATGCTACTTAAAATATTGGTCGGTGTGTGTGACTAGATGTCATGCGAATTAAAAGGTATAACGACTAGAGAGAAGATATCCTTTTAATTTACGGTTACCATACACACGCCCAGCAATTGATGGTGTCTTACGGCATTCAAATGATCGTGGCAATAAATTTGTTTATGAAACATGATCTTACGATGAATTGGATGAATAAATTTCGAACAATGTGTGTATTTTTCTGTAGAGAAAGAATATGTTTTTAGTACATAAATTAAGACCGTGTAGAACTGTAAAAACAGCATATAGAATACTTACCAAACCTCCCATATGATGCTTTACTGTACATGTGTGGAAACGAAACTTAGTATAAAAATTAAACTAAGTTAATAGTATCAAGAAAAAGAACTTTAAAATTTTATTCCTCATGACCCGTCAAAATAACCCCCACAAAATAGCTTTGAAAAAACAGCCTGTACCCACAATAGCCCCGTCAAAATAGCCCAGAGAAAACAGCCCGCATCCAAAACAGCCTCGAGAAAACAGCCCGTACCCAAAATAGTCCCGTCAAAATAGCCCCGACAAAACAGCCCATACCGAAAATAGCTCCGACAAAATGTGCAATAAATTGGCATTTGTAATTTTATTTTATTCACACTCAATTTCGTTCTATTTTCCGGAGTTTACGACGTTCAAATTACCTACCTGTAGAAACCACTGAGTACAATCGGAGTCATATCTCACATTTCCCTGCCATTTTGCGAAATTAATAATTGCTTTGTTATCGATCTGACTACTGACATATCTGTCAAATTAAATCCGAAAAAACGAGATAAGCTTGTTCCATAAACTGATTTAACGTATACCAGTTCTACATTCAGTTTAACTTGTTCACTGATAAATCATAGCTGACATAGCGACCTATTTTACTGAGTTAAATTGGTTTAGGTATTTTTGTCTCTCACGGGTATTACTAACTTACACAAGCACATTAACAGAAATTACTTAAATTGTAGTGAAGACTTTCTGGTAGACATCAGCTTCATAATTCCCTCACTCAAGCAAGTGGTTGTATAGGATCATTTCATATTGTGTTTAACTTTGTTAATATCGTATAGTTTATATCTTGTGTGTGCAACTATGGAGAAAATAGAAACGGAAAGGAAAAGAAGTGCTGTTAAATGATGGTCATCTTTATCGAAAGGCTAAACATAACTTTGATGGAAGTACGTCATGGAGATGCCTCATGTCAACCTATAAGGGACGCCTACGCCTATGGGTATTACAACAACTGTGACAGAGCACATTCATGCACCAAATCCTGCAACAAATCAGGCAATGGCTTGTGTGTCTTTGATCAAAAACCAAGCAAAGACAAGCGTGGAAAAACCTAGACAAGTAATTCAAGGTTGCACCAACGGGGTATCACTAGGCATCCATCTATTTACCATCATACACTGCATCCCAGACAGCGGTAGAAAGAATTCGAAAAAAGACACACCTGCCATTTCCCAATCCTGCAACTGTTGCGGATATCGAAGTACCTCCCGCTCTTAAAACACTATAAGGAATACAAATTTTATGTTTTGGGACTCTGGTGCGAATGATCCCAATGGTATATTGATGTTTGGTACCGGAGAAAATGTAAGTATCCGGGAGCAGCACCACCACTAAATGGACCATTTAAAATTGCACCGAAACTGTTCGTGAGTCAATCGGAAAAAGTTGCCTTCCGTTAGTGTACGTTCTTTTAAGAGATAAAAATGAAGTACCATACGTGCGTGTATTTCAAAAACTACTTGAATTGAAATTGACTTTGCGTCCTTTAAGTGTACTGAGTAACTATGAAAAAGCTGTACAGTGTTATATTGCAAATCTTTAATGGCGACGAAGTCGTAGGCTGCTTATTTGAACTAGGACAAAGTCTATGGAGAAAAATTCTACAGTTTAATTTAGTGGATTTAGTGGATTACCGGAATGATGAAAATATGCGGACACATATGAACATATGAAGCATTAAGCTTTGTTCCGGTTTATGATGTGGTAGCTGCTTCTGAAGATTTGTTTGATAGTTGCCCTAATGGAATGGATACTGTCATTGATTATTGGGAAGACAACTACATAGGGCGTTTGAGGCGAAATCGTAGGGAAGAGCCTCAATTCGCCATTCGCATATGAGATGTTTATGACCGCATTGTCAACGGTCTTTCTCGAACAAGCAATTCAATAGAGGGATGGCCCGTGCACTTCAGCAGATCATTGATTATCATCATCCGTCAATATACAAACTTCTTTACCATTTTCGCAAAGGGCAGGACACGTAGTGGAGACACAAATCACACATTTTGGCGCAGTTTTTGACATCCAGGGGTATCCAAAAACAAATAACTATTTATTTATAAATGTATTATAATTTGTTTTTCACTGTTGCTTCGAATATACTTTCGAATTAGTACTAACTAAATATGTATATAGAGTGGTGAATTTTTCGATGCTGCCTATTGGCATCTCGGAAACAGTGAAAGATACGAGGTCTGTTAAATTAGAGAAAAGTTGCCCTTTTTATGGCGATTGAGAATCTGAAAAATCCTGCATATTTTGATTCGTTCTTGATTTATCACAAAAAAAACTTAAATTTGTGATTTTAGCCATAAATTATTATCTTCCTTACCGTTAACGCTATTTCAATCAAATTTGGCAACTTTATGTCTGTCGTCACTGTGCGTTGAATGACATTAACAGAAAATTTCTAGGTCTTCTAGATTTCAAGCTGCCATTGTCAACTTTTTTATTTCTTCTAGCGGCCGTATTAGATTATCATACTCTTAGATAAACAAAAAAATTAGCTTTTCAAATTGGCAACTAACATAACCTTTTTCTTCCAAAAAAGATTCCTGTAAATAATTTATATAATCGTGTAGGCTTTGAAAAACAATTTGATCAATAATTAAAGTTACCGGTTGTATTGCTAATTGTCATTTAAACTCCTTAAATACTGAAAATTTTTACTTGGTCTAACGATAACAAAATGAGAAAATCAGAAACACAATGACTATTTAAATTTTTCCTCGGTTATTTATGATGCGGATGTTAGTCTTCAAATTCATTTCGTCCACAGCTTTTTGGGTAGTCTGCCTCGGAATGGAGTCGAAGACATTTTCGATTTTGAGGTAACGATATACGATATTTTCTGTCGGGGATCGTGGACGCCAACGAACGTCCCAAGCCATGAATTTTGAAGACGTACACATAAATATTTTCAAACCATGGCCGACCAGCTCCATCTTGCTGGTACCACTTATGCTTTTGACAGGTTATTAATTGCAATTTGTCTAGCATATCTTCTAAATTTGGTTGTAAAAAATGCAAATATGCAGGTCCATCTGAATGTCCGTGGATAAAAAATGAACCGCATTATCTAAAAGGCCAGCCAGTACGTTCAAAGAATATCGAACTTGCTGTCTAGTCTCCCTTATTAAACGGGGATTCTAAGTTGCATAATAATGAAGATTTTTCCTGTTAACCATTTCCGGGTTGGTATATAAAGACTCATCTGTCCACAGTATTTTTCTGAAAAATGTTGTACTTGCTGCAGTTTTTCACGAAACCAATTTCAAGTCCAATTTTTTATTACCATCAGAATGAAAATATTTATGGTACTTATGATATTCCTTACATATGAGTCATCAATACCACACTTGTTCGGCTGGAGTTTTCTAGATCAATCGCTATTTGAGCCAGCACGTGCACGTCATTAGCACCTTTTCTATACGGGCCTCGCGATTTGCTAAAATTGCCGCAAACAACCAAATTGTTTGCAATCCTTGCAAACACTCTTCGGTGGGATAGCTGTCTCTCTCGATACAAATTTGCATAATTTTCAGACGCTAAAACAGAATTTCCATTACTGTGAATGTAGACATCGTACATATCCTGTTTTTCTTCGTTGGTGAACATCTTGACAATTACAAAACACTACAGCACTTAAACGCAATCTGCCATTTTTATATTAAAACAAATCATTTGTTACTTATCAGTTTCAATTTTTTTAAACGGCACGCAATTGGAAAGTTTAGATAATCATCTGCTGGTTTTGAATTTGTTATCTTGTTATCGTTCGATCAACAAAATGTGAGCAGTATTTAAAGAGTTTAAATGACAATTAGCAATACAATCTCTCACTTTAACTAGTGTTTCAATTGTTTTTCAAGGCCGAAACTATTTTTTGGAAGAAAAAGCTCATGTTGGTTACCAATTTGAAAAGCTAATATTTTTGTCTATCTAATGGTGTGATAATCCAATATGTTGACTATTGTAGGTTGAAATCTAGAAGGCCTAGAATTTTCTGTCAATGTCATTCAACTCACAGTGACCAAAAACATGAAGTTACCAAGTTTGACTGAAATAGCATCAATGGTATTGAAGATAATCATTTATTTCTAAAATAACAATTTCCAGTTTTCTCGTGATAAATCAAGAACAAATCAGAATATCCAGGAATTTTTTTGAGATTCTCAATTGCCATAAGATAGCGCAATTGTTCTCTAATTTAAGCGACTTCGTATTTCTTACCGTTTCCGAGGTGCCAATGATGACCACCGAAAAATTCACTACCCTCTATACAATATTTTATTTGTTTTTTATTAGGCTAGCAATTATGCTTTTAAACAATGGGGATTTATCGTTTAAGTGACTACTTTAAACTGTTGATTACCATGCTGCCGACAAAATGACCAATACAAGTACTACTCCATAAAAAGCATACATTGTTGTGAAAGTAGTATGTAGCACTTACCATACCGGGGTCAATTTGAAGTAAAAAGGGTATTAAACTTTTCCAGAAAATGCTTCTACAACATGGAAAGCGAATCATCATGACTCGTAAGTTAACTTTTCCCATTGAACACCTTAGGGACTAGGAACTACAACAACAGAAAGTTTCAGAAGGCAGCACCAACTTACTACTACGACAATGAAGAGCCCCTACAAAATTCTATTCAATTATAGCAAATATTTTTTTAACTTATTCGTTTCAAAAAAAAATTAAATGGCCCCCAAGATCTCCAGATTTTGACCCCATGTGACATCTTTCTATGGGGTCACTTAAAATCTATTGTCTTCAAAACTCAGCTTCAGTCTGCCGCACAACAAAGGAACAAGGAATAGTTCAGGAGTCCCAAGCTATTCCTCACCAAACCTTCCGAAATGTTCCGAGAGAATTTAAGAATAGATGTGTACACGGTAGTCAATATCGCTAAAACTGCTGGTCCAATGTCAGTGATACACTACTCGTAAAAAACCGGATACTTAATTTTGTTATGTAGCAAAAAAGCAGTTTATTACTAAAATGCATGTGTCTACTTTACAAATAAATATACTACATTATAAACCATTTTTACTTAACATCCAATGAGAATAATGAAGGAAAATTAGATTAAGTGAAAAACGCTTAAAGATCGAAATTATTATAAGTTCAAATTGGTAGAATAACAAATTGTTTAATAAAGCCTGTTGCCACCAGGAGTTTGTATCGGTTTGTTATTCCACGAAGCATGATTTGCACGTGCGACCTCGCCTTAAAGTGCATTAACATGAAGCGATTGCCGATATATTAAGCATAATGATCTTCGAACCCGTCCAATGTATCAGAATTAATTGTATCATTTACCACTACTACCATTGCTGTACGATCATTCGAGAATGTGCCCGTCCAAACCATCAATGATCTACTACCAAATGGGATCCTTAGCGACATGACACACTGAGCGTGTCCTTCTCTTTCACTACGCCGCACACGTTCGCGTCCATCAAGTGAATTTAGACTAAAGCAAGACTCATCTGCAAAAAGACAGTCCTCCAATCGGCCACTGTCCATTAAGGTGATCACGACCAAAACACAATCTTGTTGCTCTATGAGCAGGGTTAATAAAAGGCCGATAGCGGGTCTACTCGAGTTCAAGCCAAGTTCTCTTAGTTTGCTGGCAACTGTAATTAGAGAAATCACTAATCCCATTGCTTTAGTTAACCGATCAGCAACAACTCTTGCAGTTAGATGATGTTCCCGAAACACTAATACGACAATAAAATTATCATCCCGTCTAATATTCACACGATTTCTACCAAATACATCTCTTCTAGTATATTGTCCAGTCTGGTTATATCGAATTATAGTATCAAATTCAATGCTATGAACGACATTTAATATTTGGGCGCTATAACGAATGCTTTGTCCATCTTCATGTAACGCAACGACCCCGGTGACTTCCCGAGTTTAATTTTTTGACCAAATTGTAGAAATAGAGGTAACAATATGTCCACAACAAAGTGTAATGATACTTTTTTGGCAGAAAGCAAGAAACTAAAGGATAATCTCTTGCTACCTGATTGGTTAATTTCGTACAGAAGCGGATATTTTGAGAAATCAATGTTTCTACGGAATGTAACATACAGATTTACTTTGATAAGCTTATTAAAAATTAAGAATGCTTAATTTTAGTATTGAATAAAATTTAAACTGAGCCGTTAGCATAAACATTCTTAAAATACCAAATATTGATACCCGAGTTTCTTTTTTGACGAGCAGTGTATATAAAATCGGGAACTGTATTAACAATTCATTAGTGAAACAAATCTTCAAATCAAACTGTTGTAGAGAGTTTTAACAAAAATGGACTGATTATGAAGCAGTCTGCCTTCAAACTCTACGATTATTTACTCAAAAACCGTTAATCCAGATGGTATAAAGTAGAAACTACTTATACTAGTTCTATAATACAAACCAATTTTTGAATTCAAACTCTTTGTAAAATGATTCTTTCCTTTATACATAATTTTGTGTTATTTTGAATGTATGCCTCCTCCATACTTTTCCAATCCTTTCTGTTTGTAACTTTCTTCATACAATTTTTTCCGCATGTTTTGTATGTAATCATATTGTCTGTAAACACTGAAATTTGTAGTTATGACAGCCAAATATTGTGTGCAACTGTCCCGAAAGAAGCTGCGACTAGTTATAGGTATCTTATCTGGACACTGCACCCTGAAACAGCACATGCACAGGATGGAACTGGCGGACAGCCCACACTGTCGAGGATGCAACGGATATAACCAGATGGCTGAACACGTCCTGTGGTATTGCCCAGCCCTCGCAACAATCAGAGGATCCATGTTGGGAAATTTTTGGCCTAATACGTAACACAGTAACACCCCAGTTGCAGTTATCAAGTACATGCAAAGGATTGGATGGCTTGGGTGATGCTCAAATTGGGAAGCTGCTAGGGAGGCAACACAATGGGGTCATCTATGTGGCCTACGTTCACGTGAAGTAACTCACCCTCCCAAATCTTACAGTGACAATGGCCGTCTGTAGGCCATCCAATGCTTTGCTTTCCCATTTTTTCATCTGCGCTCTGTTGTTTTTCTGATCTCTCTTATATTAGACTTTCAAACAACATGGGCAGCTCATCGCCACTTCGTGCTTGTTATTATTTTAATTCATCTCTATTTTTGTTCCTGCTTTATCCACTTTACTATTTTTCTGTCACGTAACTTGGTGCTCAATATGGTTGTCTCTATACGCATTATCATAACTATAATTTTTGTAAAACTTTTCCGGTGAAAACCCATGCTTCAATTTCATACAGTACAAGATACAATACACGTTGTTCTAGAACTTGGGCTTTCATTGCTGCAGTGAAGTATTTATTCCTAAGTATGTCAATTTTCTACAAGCTGCCCAAACCAGTTGAATTTGTCTAGTTTGTTTGCCCGTCTTTCGATATTTCTATTGTTTTGCCCTAGGTACCCGCATACGGTTTCCACTATCTCTCCATTAATTATCGTATGTTCTTCTCCTTCCGAATTTTCATCTTCTCTTCGGATTATTATCGCTTTTTGTTATATGGTGGGTGCTCTTTGAAATTTATAGATTTATAGAAACTGTTTAAAAAGTTTTCTGATGTTTTGAAGATTTGCAAAACGTAATAAATTAGTTGCTGGGACTGATTTACAAATTGAGTTCCAATGCCTTATCAAATTTTAAAATTATTATCATCATCATCAACAACAGCCGTTTTCCACTCATTGTTGGGATTAGGGCTCTTCTATGCCACGGGTTTCTCCTCAGCCTGAAGGTGAAAACACGGAGGACCTACGAATCCGAATGACAGACTTTCCAGGCAAGGTTGTTAGCATTTAGATCCCACGGTTGCAGGGCAGATTGAAAAATGATATATGGTCGGTTGCAGTACACCGCAGTAATGCTGAGGTTTCGAACCCAAGCCAGAATCAACGGTTTATTCAGAAAGTGAGCGCTTCTCCAAATGAGAAGACACCACATTTTAGTATATAAAAATAAAATTCGATCATAACACATTTTTCTGAGTTAATGTGAAAGCTGTGGCAACACCGTTTATTGAAGAAACTTAAAATGATTGGGAATTTAGTGTTCTACGGACAAAGTTGTATATATTTTTCCTATTTTGAAAATCTGATTGAAACTTTATAGATTGTATTGAAGTCCTTTTCATTTATATTTTACTGCAACTGTAATTAATTTCCTTTTGGAAGCTTTTAGGATAATTGTATGTGGAAGTACTTTTCATATTAAAATAACCTTTAAGAAGAATATGCTATCAGTTCGTAAACTGTATACAAGTTATAATCAATAGAATAAAAATTATAAAACTTTCGAGAAACTATTTCTTTATTAGCATTTGTTGTACATAATATCAATAAACTTGAAAGTTGGACATGCCGAACCGCATAATGTCTAGACTTGAAAGTATTTAGATTTTTAATTTAGAAAAGATGACACTCACAGGCAAATCAAACTAAAACTGTCGAACTTTGAAGAATTAAATAAGGGTAAATTTGTATTTATAACTGTACTTATGAGTGTTTTAATAACAAATATTAGTTATGATGTTATTTTATAAGTAATATTCGGAGAGAATTTAAAACTTGTTTACAAATATTGGTATTGGTTTGTGGAAGAACTTGCTACATTACTTCCACCCAATCTGCAGATACATTACTCGATAAATAGATATGCAAATTAAGTTGTATAAATAATCTATTATTGATGTCATAACTTATAAATCTACAATCGACTCGGTAGTGGTTCACCAGACGAAAACTATTGCGAGAAAGTACCTCCACCTAAATTATACCTCACCATATAAGCGATCACCAGATAGAATCTTTCCCTGCCTGATGCTACTGCTATGTTGTTTAGCGTTATTAATAAAATGTAAATGTCAGTGTAATAATATACATTTTGACAAATGTATGGTTCCACAGATTTTGCAATCAATTAAATGTCATATTCTTCACCAAATATGATAACCATCGGTATTATTTTATTCCAAAGTTGTTCTTGAGCTGGCGAAATCTTCTTAATTATTACTTCTATTTGGCTGATAAATGGTACCTTATTATTTATTATCATTAAAAACTCAACAATAGTGGATTTTCGGATATAAAGGTGTATGTTATTACATTCGAACACACTTGTAAAATCGATTTAAAACACATGCTGCAAACACTAATTGCATGTTGTGCCATCTACAAAGGTTATGGCACCTAATTGAACAAATCATTTAATTAAGTTACAGTTGTCGTTGCTAAATCAGTTTAACATTTAACGTATGTGGCCAGATGAGTTGGCATTTTGCAGCAAATGTTGCATTTGAAAATTCTAATTATGGATTATTATTAATAATATAGGAACGCCCAAAAATGTATACAATTACACAATTTTCTTTTTGTAGATATTTATTTTTTAAAAATATTATACACAATTGGTAACTCATAAAAATGCATTAGTTACATAAATATAGACAAAGAGCTCTTAGGTGTGTCTCCAGACCGAACGAACGGTCATGCTTTCACTTATATGGCCGCGGGATATTTTTATGTCTTCATGCGTATTTTATACAAATTAATTTTCAGTAGTGTTTATCTTATGAAAGTATGCGTGGCTGTCATATTTATGTAAATGAGTTTGTAATATGTTATGCATCTAGTTGCAAGGGAAAGGATATGGAGTCATCAGCATTTACTCAGCGTGGGTTTATAAGAGCAATTTGATGACAGAGTGCATCGCATTTATGCAATTTAAGACTCATAATTTCACTGTCCTAACATATCTATTTGCCTTATGATTTCTATAAAAACGACTGTAAAAATAAACATGTGTTCATATCGAACGTATTTTGAAATACCTTGAAATATTTGAGTTATATTTATTTATTGTAAGCCAAGTGTAGTATAATTGAAAACCAATGCACGAATATTACCACTGGAACTTTATAGAATCTTATACAGGGTGTCAATTTGAAAACGTACAATGAGTTATACCTCTGGAACTACAAAAGTTATTCTAGTTCTTGTTTGTACTACAACATGGAAGTGGAGTCGTACTGACTCGTAAGGTAACCTTCCTTATTCAACCCCTCAGGCTCTAGTAACCCTAAGAGAAAATTTTTAAATTATAGCAAAGACCTTATGATACCTCATTGAAAAGCTCTTACAAAATGCTAGCGGATAGTAATAAACATTTTTCTTTGCCTGATTTATTTCGGAAAAATGAAATGGCTCCCAAAAATCTTCAGATTTTGTGTTTTGCATAATCCGTCTTTTTGCAAAATGTCGTCATTTTGACCAAACATCGGCTATTTTGCAATGTGACGTTTGAGTTTCGGTCATTTTGCATGACTTGATTTTGGATTGAAACAGCCTGTCTAAAACTTATTCCAGTCATATTTTTGTTGTTTTCGTTTAGATGTGTCGTTTCCCCTTCCAATTCCTCTTATATTTCACCCCTTTGAGGACATTTAATAAGAAGCTTAAATTATGGAGTCACAATGCATAAAATCAATTCGTTGCTCAGTTGGACTAAAAACCCTTAACATTTTACAAAATGACTGAAACTCAAAAGTCACATAGCAAAATATTTGATGTTTGTTCAAAATGACGACTGTTAATTTTTAGTTATGTTTCTCAGTTCACTTATTTACCCATCAATGTGGTTATCCTTCAAAGATAACCTTCTAAGGGTGATTGAACGGTTAACCACACAGCATAACCTTTGTATATGTTGGGGAGATGCCCAAAAGGTGATTTGCAAGGTTAGCTTTTGCAAATCTTTTATGGTTAACCAAAAAATGACTTTCAAGGTTAGCTTTTGGACATCTTCTACAGTTAATCAAAAATGCCTTCCAAGGTTAGCTTTTGGAAATCTTTTACGGTTAACCACAAGATGTCTTTCAAGGTTAGCTTTTGGACATCTTTCATGGTTATCCTTTCAGCAGCCTTGAAGATGCCATAGGGTTGTTCCATGATTAACTAATTTGTGACAGAGTTAACCTACAGGTTAACTTTTGGTTGACTAATGGTGGCCTATTTTTGAGAGGTTAACTTTTAGCTATCTTTCGGGTAATTTTGGTTATGTGGGAACAGGCTGTAGTTTTAACACCTTGTAGTTCAAAAGCTGCCTCTCGCGCATAATGTGCCACCAAATTATAAGGTAACTGATACCAGTAAAATGATATAAATAAATCTATCTTATTTAATGCTGGGTGTAACATGAGGTAATGTCATCCTTTTAGATATATATTCTACAAATCAAAATAAGAAGAAAATGCATGAAAACATTTTTTCGGAAATGCTTCCCAAGAACGTTTTGGACAAAGAATGTTTGACAATAAGGTGACATTTTCTTTAATGGTTTCACACCAGCGAATTTTTGTCAAAAGAAAAAAGTTGTTCAAAAATACTCAGACATGCACCGTATGTAAGGTTTGACCTCGTGAGGTGGGGTAGCTTCGCGGAATCTTTACCAAGAACGTTTTCCTAATAGAACCGTTCCCTACACAAGGACATTCGAAGCAGTTAGCAGAGGATTAAGAGAGCCTGGTCGTTTGTGTCCAGTTCTTCATAAGATACAGATACAGAGCGATCCCACTGTTCAAAAACACATAGATACTCCAAATTATAGAGAATAATCTAGCAGCGAGTAGAAGACAATTTGAAAGTATTTTGAATGTTAGTCATATCCTGCTTCGGCACAGCCTTCTTGAACAGTTGTTGTCCCCTTTCTATCTTCAAACAATACAAGCCCTAAATCCATCTGATCACGCAAATAGGTTACAGTTCTGTAGATGCCTACAGCAATGATGCGAGCAAGATCCTAATTTTACGATTAAGATTATATTTTCTGATGAGGCGAGTTGTACCAGAGAGGGAATTGTAAATTCGCAAATTCTGCGTGTTTGGCCGGATAAAAATCCCCATCCTGTTGGAGAGATTTCTCACCAGCAAAGATTTGCGATTAACATCTGGTGTGGCATTATTGCCGAGTTCTTAATTGGACCCCATATTTTACCTACAAGATTGAATAGGCAAACTTTTGTTAATGTTTTTGAAGAAATGTTGTCAAACTTTATAGAAAATATGCCTCTAAAGACCCGATATTATCTGTGGCTTATGCATGATGGTGCTCCCGCTCACTTCAGCCGTCAAGCAAGAAATCACCCAGATAATGTTTTTCCAGTGTAATGGATACGTTGAGGTAAACCTATTGCTTGTCTAGCGAGGTCTCCCAAGTTTGAATTCTACAGATTCTTTTTCGTGGGGTACTTAAAAGGTATGGTGTACCAAACGGAAGTTCGAGCTACTGCTGGAATATTTAAACGCGTTCGTTCATCCCTATTAAGATGTACGAATGCTTGTATCAGAGTTAACGGAACCAATTTTGAGCTACTGTTATGATAACTAATTATTACGTATTAAAGTTTAACATAAAAAATAAAAAAAATTTTACTTTTGTCACTATTAAAGCATTGCAAAATTTGCTTTATCCGGAAAGTTTTTGGAGAGCATTTTCTAACCAATGTTTATATGGTAATTTTCTTATTTTAAGCAGTAGAATATATCCTTAGCAGAATGACATCACTTCATGTATACGTAATTTCCAATAAGCCGTATTATTTGTTTGCTTGTCACCTTGCATAAGAATAAGTCCATTAAAATGACCGACAATATAAAAATTTAACATTAATCTCGTTGGATGTGTTTATAAATAAAGAAATTATAAAAATAGTAATAACGAACAGAAATTCAAAATAAGTTGCAAGAACTACAATTTAAAATATCAGCAAACATAAATACAGCTCCTTGTCAAACCAAAATAAAGTAACATATAACATTCTATATTTTGAATACCAATTCCTGTTTGTAGAACAACGATACAATTAAAACGTAAATAAAGTAGTTATTTCTGAAACGTAGCATTCTTTTAATTAAAGCAAATATAGTACGAGGACATCACTAAAATCATTTTTAGTAAATACAGAAATAAACAGTACTGTTAAATGTTAATTATATAGTAGGTTTAAATAATTATGTTGTAAACAATTTTAAGTAATATATGAATCAGCGAATAAAACCGTAGTATTAGGAGACCTATCTGTAACATAATATGCACTGCAATATACAATTTTCGTATTACATATTTATGCAGATTTTTAATACATTTTAACTCTAAAATGAAATTCTAGCTGATCAATATGCACCTTAACTTGCTTTTTCCATTTCCGCTTTCGAGGGAAACGATGTCAACTTTCATACTTTACGTGAAGCATCTTGTCTATCATAATTTATTATAACATATAATTTAATTAAAATGTGGTGATGTAGCAGAGCTGTGGCTTTACAGCAAAAATTAATTTAAAAACGTCACATACGGAGTCTTAAATTCCGTACTGACTTACACCGTCGATTTATTATTAATGGAGGTCAATAAGTATTATAGAGGAAGTGACAGTGTAATTTAATATAACGTTCGACATTTTCAACTTACAATCGGAAGACCCACATTGAAATGTTACTAATTTATATACTTACATATACAGCGCGATCAAAAATCATTGAAGGTGCCGGTTCATTGTTATTGCTTCTTATTCGCTTAACATAATGTGTTCTTAGCAAACTCCACTAGCGTGGAATAATAATATTAAGGAAACAATTCAGAAAGGAAGAAAATTGAAAAATTAGTGGCATGCTTGTTAACAAAAATGTGTGTAGAGTATTTTCTGCAAAAGTAATTACATTTCTTCCTATAAATTATGTTGGGTGTACATTTTCATTGCCGTTACGTAAGAAACGTATGAAACAATTAATTATAGTTTAAATGAGTAAAAACAAATTTTTCATGATTTTTTGTTTAAAGTGAGTAATTCCTTACGTTGATAACACAGTTTAAATTAATCAAAACAAAATCTGTATGATTGGTGCTTACAAGAGCTTCTCGAAATGGTTTCCATCACATTCTAAGCAAACGTTAATCCTGCTCTTTATATTTTTAAAAATGGATATCATTCACTATAGTCTTCTATAACTCCTCAATTTACAAATACATTTTCAAGATGTTCAAACATAGCACAGTCAAGAGGTATTAAATTGGGCCAACGATCTCTCCGAATTATCCTGTCATCAAAAATTCTCATAGAAAATTTAACGTTGCACCTATTGAGTGAGCTGTTGCAGCATCTTGCTGAAAAAACCCAAGATGCAAAAATAGTTACAGGTAATTGTTGGCATTGATTTTCTTCCTTCTCTTCTCCATACGTTAGGTTCAGGACCTGTGTTTACCGATGCGGTGATTTTGGGAAGTTGACTTCCAGCATTCTCGTCATATCTTTGTTGAACTGCCTGTCATTTATACATTAATTTTATTTTTTCCTCCTTTTTTAAAAATAATCAGTCGATAATTGGTATTATTATAAAGAAAATAAAAGGAGTTGTAAGAAGTGTATTAAGACTTGGGTAAGGGCATTTAAATACGATACAGAGTCAACTGAAAACCTTAAAAACGTTGTTACATAAAATTTATTGAAGCAATGTCAGAAACAAATACAAATTCCCATTACGTACTATGCACGTCCTCCACCAGTTAGGATGCACTTGAATATCCGAAGAAAAAATTTTTCTGGTATCGTGCACAGCCACTCATGCAGAATCACTGAATCACTTCACCATTGCTCTGAGATGCATTTTTAAGTGGACCAAAGACATGGGGCGAGCTCAGGGGAGTAAGAAGGATATGGTATATACCCAAACTTCAAATTTTGGATGGTTGCCACCGTCGAACGTGCAGTATAGGAGAGCATTGTCGTGCAGTAGAGACTGCCACAATGCAGAAACCCGTGCCTTTTGGTTCTGATGGAAAGCTTGAGACGGTTCTTTGGGAGTTCTGAGTAGTAGCAAGTAGTGCTTCACAATTACCCCTTCTGCATCTCAAAAACAAGGATCAGCCTAACCTCTCCTACCAGGAGTTGTTTGCGAAATTTTTTGGGTTTAGGCGAAGAGAGGGTGCAATTTGTCGCTTGCTCCCTTGCTTTCGGGTTGACGATAGTACACTTAGGAATCATCTTCAATCACAGTTCTTGGTAGAAAAGCATCTCCTTCTGCTCCACATCGCTGCAAAAGTTCTTCACAATCAAAACACAAATCACAAACACATCGTTGTTTCAATTCTGGAGTCAATTGCTTTGGTACCCAATTTGCTGACACTTTATGAAACAGGGAGACGTCATGTATTATTTGATGTACAGGCATATGGCATATATTCAAAACGTCAGCGATTTCATCAACGGTTACCCGACGGGTTTGCTTGACCAGGTCGGGGATAATTAGCTACGAAAATCATCTCATTTTCAGCTTGTTGCTCCATTCATATATTTGTTGGATGACCAACATGAATTTGCATATTGTAGCATCATTCTACGGTAGATATCAATGGGTTCACCCCTTTACTGTGCAAGAAGTAAATAACGGAACGTTGCTCTTCCTTGGCGCGGTGCTCTACGAAAGCTGCCATTTTTAAACTGTCGCTGTGTCAACATTTTCAGTTGTTCGTATAATATGTCATTAGCAAAGCTTTCTATATCTCAAAAATAATATTTTAAGTTCTGTAAGGTACATATTTGCCGGCCTCGGTGGTCTAGTTGTTAGCGCGTTTGCCTTTAGATCCGAGGGACGCGGGTTCAAACCTGGCTGAGGTCGGCGAAATTTTTCTAGCAGGGAAAAATCTGTAAATGCGCCTTCTGTCGGATAAGAAGTAAAGCCGTAGGTCCCGTGCCACTGCGATGTGTGACACGTTAAAAATCACTACTGGAGTTGGAATTGCCCCAGATAGGCAAAATTCTTAGTTAGGGTGTACAATGGGCCAAATGTGGCCTAAGTGCATAGAGATGCTTGGAAAACCGCGTCCTAGATCTCGCTCTTTCAAAGCAAGCAAGCAAGATACATATTTTGGGGCACTTGTAAGGTCTTCATTTGACTCTGCTTCATAAAACAAATTACCGCTGTTTAAAAATCGAAAAGTTCTCTTTCTTAATCTTTTAATTATATTCCTGTCACAATTAAGTTTTTAAACAAATTAATAAAAAATAACACTTAAAGTTGATTATTCTATTGTTTTCATAGCTATCTTAAAAAACTATTTATGAATATCGTTAATGGGCAATTAAATTTTTTGCTAAATAATTGAGTAGTAGTCCATTTTATACGGAAATGCCATTTTGTCACATCTATCTATTGCAAATTTTACGACGAATAGGGTTTTCACAAAATATGGAGGTAATGGTATTTAACAATAAAAATCTGATTTCAGTTCCACCCAAATCGGTAAACAAAACTAAAATTAAAAAATGTTTTAATCGCGCATTTAGAAGTTATGTAAGTTTAAAGTTTCAAAATAATAGGTTTAAAGGAAAGTTGCATGCTGTTACTGCATCTCGTGGTCACCCGGTATGATAATTTCGTTTTCGATTAAAAGAATGTCTAGATGCGCAAGACAGGCGAAAGATATATTTCATAAATAAACAACATAAAGTGAATGTCAAATTTAAGAAAATATAATTAACATATTTTAATTTATCTTTTAGTTATAGCGTTTTGATGAATAGCGAACGCTATATTTCATAAAGTAATTAAGTGTCCCATTAAAAATATTTAGCAAATTATTGCTTTTTACGCTACTGTGTCCTAGGTCAAGCGTATTACGTTATGCGTTTTAATTTGGATGTTGACATTGTAACAGTTTCTTTTTTACCGAAGCGTTTAACAATAGCAAAGATAAACTGTGTTTCACTGTATGTCAGTTATCATGAAATTTGGATTTTTTTTGTTGTTCACCATACATGAAACGCGTTGCAGAAAAAAATTACTAGTATAGTAGTGGGCCCAATATGACTTTTCTATTTTATAGATGAATGTAACCTAAATGTATAATAGATACACGCCTTAAAACATTAATAAGAGGATCATGTATATCATCAGCGATACAACAAAGTTATTGCCATCCCAGGACAGCCGTTACTACCGACGAAATAAATAAAAAATGTTAATAATTATCATCAATTATCATCAAATTATCATGGAAATACGTGTGTTTAATGTTCTCCAGATAGCTAGAATGATGTGGTTTATAAGAATTCAACATTTCCATTTTCTAAAATGAGACAATACATTCGTTATCGAATAAGGTTCTCCGTTTCATATAGGCCACCAACATTACATAACCGTTTGTTACCACAATGTTTCTGCGATACCTTTATTTATCTACATCCTACATACAGCTATATGTGTAATTATATTATATATAGTGTGCTGATAAAGTTTCCCAAAAAGTACATAATTTTGTTATTTAATGTTTTTATTCGGGAAAACCCTAAAACACGTCAATAATTTTTTAAAAAGAGCTTTTTAACACTTTTTCTTCTTTCGACATTGGCTTCTGTGCTATGACGTTATCATTAATTTGTTAAATGGCAAACCCTTTTTCTTCCTTCTTAGTTTGACATCATCTCCTCACAGTCACATTTGTGAAATAATGATAAATGTTTTAAAATCAAAGTTAAAAATTTGACGTTTCTAAGGAAACAGATGTGGTGCATTATTCACATTAAAAACCCCGAAACTGCATGCCACTGCTTTTCTCAGTATAAAGCCCAGAAAACATGTTAGTACCGTAGGCGGATGTCAAGCTTACTATCTTGTGGTACGTTCAAACAGCAGGTACAATTAGTCGACCACGTAACTTAATCGAACAGGTTAATGAGTTATAAACATTATAGGAAACAAACACTTCTTTAAATTGTGTTTACAGATTATATGTGAAACTACGGTTTAAACTTGATATTTCATTTATTTAATGTTTACAATTTTATTAAAATGTTACTCCTCTCATGCGACCGTAATACGAGGAAGGCCATTAATTTGATCCCCAATGAATTAGAAAAATTTCTGACTACACCGCCCTCCCCCCTGCAGTGATCCGAACCGGAAGCCGAACAATACGCTGTTTTAAATTTGAATCCGTGCATCAGCGGAACATGAAATGTATGTCGCTGATGTGCGGATTTAAATTTGAAACGGGGTATTGATATTTTATGTAAAATGTTTCATGCTTTTTGTTTCACCTCGCTTTGATGTGTGTCCTCCCTAAGGGGTTTTCAGTTTGAACTAGCAACTGCTGTAACTGGATTTACAATTTTTCTTAGAAGGAAAGCTTGTCTCTGAGAAAACCTTTTCATACTAGTCCTGTATAACTAAAAACCGATGGTACTCCAACAACGAAATCTGTATATGTCTATAAAAATCAATACATTATTGTTCAAGCGAAATGTCTAAATAAACATTACTTTGTAACCCAATACAACTACAGTCAGCTTTCCACCAATATAAAAAATCATAGTTGTTAGATTATAGATTTTGTTAATTAACATTAGAACACGGTGTTCGTAAAATTATTATTTACTAATATACAGGGTGTCACGAGGTGAGGTCACTACTTCGTGTAAGTTATCTTTAGACCAAATTAAAAATTCTAACAAAGTTTTGGCCTAAAATAAACCGTTTTCAAAATACAAAGTTTTAAATTATTATTCATGAAATAATTACCATTTCAGAAAAGACAATATTTATTTTTATTTTAGTTTAAATTCAGTAGAAAGATTGTTCAAAATGGCCACCTTCGCTCTCGAGACACATTGTGGCTCTTCCTAAGAGAGATCTGGTTGTCCTAAGTAACATATCATTGCTATCCAGAATTAGTTCTGCTGCCTCAAAAATGCATATGGTAAAATCCTCAACAGTCTCTGATAGTATTTGTTATACCATATCTTTCATATGGTCCCACAAATAATAACCTAAACAAGTTAAATCCGCAGATCTTGGAGGCCAGGGTGCTCTTACCTCCACCAATAACACGTCCTTGAAACCGTTGATTAAAAAATTGTCTTACACTTAACGCAAAGTGCGCAGGGTCACCATCGTGCTAGTACCACATACCATGTCTCATCGCCAGAGGAACACCATCTAGCAATCCTCCCAAATAATCTTCTAGAAAATTTAAATATCTGTCGGCGGTTAAATGGTTCTCAAAACCGGATAGACCAATCAGCATGTTATCAATAATTCCACCAGATATTCACTGAAAACCTATGTTGATAATTTGTTACTGTGATTTCGTGTGGACTCTCCAAATCCCAAGAGTGAATAAAATTCTATTAGGTAGGTTTTGATTTTAATGATCCAGCGGCAAAATTCCATACGACTAGCGAAATCTGTAGGTAAGAGGGTTTGAACAGGCTGTATATGAAATGGATATGAACAAAGACGTTTTAATATTCTCCAAATTCGCATTCGTGGTACATTAACTTGTACGACGAACAGAGGTGCTGCGATTATTACCAATTTTCAGAATGTGTCTCGAGAGCAACGGTGGACATTTTGAACAATCTTTATAGTACATTTTAATTAAAATAAAAATAAATAATGGCTTTCCTGAAATTGTAATTATTTAATAAATAATAATTTAACACTATGTATTTTGAAAACGGTTTACTTTAGTACATAACTTTTTTAAAATTTTTAACTATATTTAATCTACAGATTACGGACACGAAGTAGTGACCTCACGTCATGGGACACCCTGTATGTAATATATACTACAGTGGTAAATATTTACAATGTCCATTGTTTCAGAAAAGGGACTGTGGATTATATGTGAGATCCAAATGGTGAGGATAGAATTAAAATCACTCTACCTGTATAAAGCAATGAACTAAAACTATGAAGCACATTGAATTCTAAAAGTTTGCAGAAAATCAATACACTGAAACATGTACTACAAAATTAGTATGTATACATATGTGCTTACTATTATTTTACTATTAGCTATGGGGGCTTTGACCTTTAATATCCCTTCCGTGACTTCGACCCTTAGTGGTTGTTTTGAAGTTTATGAGCCCTAGCTTGATATAGAGAACTTGCAGGCTGTTTGCAAACCTTAAGATATATCTGAGCTTTGCATCTCTTATGTCGTGTCATAGCCTCCTTTTGCACCTATAGATGGAGGGGCATTAATCCTAACATGGCATTCATAGTCGCTGTTGGACAGGTGCTCAACGCACATATTCTACTCAAACAGGTAAGACGTATGTATCTTCTCTAGCTGTAACGAAGTGAAAAATGTTTAGTTTTTGACCATCACACTAGCGGTGCGTAGGCGATTAAGGATTTGACAATAGCCACACATTACCAATAGATAATTTGCGGTTTTAGACCCCAGTTTCTATCTAGAAGCCTAGGACATATTTGGGTTGCCACAATTGCTTTCTTTTGTAGTTTAGATAAGTGTGAGTTCCACGTTAACTTTTGATTTAGTGTGACTCTTAAGTATTTGACTTAGTGAAGTCAATGGTTCGTCAGGCGTTGGTGCTTTAGATTCATCTTCCTTCGTCTAGTATAGGGAACGATCACCGTTTAATCTAGATTGATGCTAAGGCTTCGTCTTTGACACCAGCTGTGAGTGGTACCGAGGGCTATCTACATACGTTGGGATACAACTGTGTAGAATTTGCCACTGGACTACTATTACTAGGTCATCTGCATATCCTTGTATCTTGAAGCTCTGTTGTGTGAGCACGTTAAGGAAATCATTCACCGCCACATATTAGAGAAGAGGCGATAGAACCCCCTTGTGCATAACCTCTGGCAGCCTTCATGGTGACCTCTTCATTTTCATGGCTTTAATCTATTTGGCAATTGAAGGATTGAAACTCTTCCTTACGGCTGCTCTATCTATGCATTTGAAGCAGGTGTAATCGAATGCTCCCTCAATATCGACGAAAGCACAGGGAGATATTTTCTTTTCCATATACGTCTTCTCCAGTTCTTTGACGAAACTGTCTAGAGCCATTACAGTTGATTCTGCCTATTGATATATTTGGCATAACCTCACTCTCTAGATACTGGTCGAGTACATTCTCTATTCCTTTTAGCAGGAAGGAGGTAAGGCTAATGGGTCTGTGCTACTTGGATTGAGTGTTGGGGCGCCCTCTTCCCTTAGGTATAAAGACCACTTATTACATCACCAGAAAATGATTAAAATCCTGAAAAGCATCGGATTGGGTGCAAAAGATTTTAGAATAATCGTAAACTTATATTGGAACCAATCGGCATATGTAAGACTGGAGGGAGGATGCTCAGATGATATTGTGATTATGAAAGAGGTAAGACAGGGTTGTGTTATGTCACCACTGATTTTTAACATATACTCGAAATACATCTTTAGAGAGGCAGTCTACGAAACGGACGAGAGGATTCTACTGAAACGTGAAAGACTGAGCAATATTAGAAATGCCGACGATACAGTCATTTTCTCGGACAGCATAGACGGAGTAACGGAAAGCAGCCAGCGGTACGGCCTGGACATCAATATCAATATAATAAAATTAATGGTTATTAATAAAAGCAACAACCCAATCAAACAGCGACTATTAATTAATGAAAATCCTGTTGATATTGTCAATAAATATTCCTATCTTGGTACGTTTCGTATTGAGATAGCCAGAGCAACATTTAATAGTATGCACTCAATATTCAAAAGTCATCATTTGACCACGGCCGCAAGATACGATTATTACGGTGCTATGTGTTTTAAGTACTATTATATGGAGTAGAAGAATGGACTCTGACAGAGACCACAAGTAAAAAGTTAGAATCGTTTGAGATGTAGCTGCATCGCAGGATCTTGAGAGTCTCTTGGACAGAACACATTACAAACGTTGAGATTCTCTAGAGAATGCAAAAGAATACAGAAATATTGAATACATAATAGCACAAAAACTCGAATATATGAGCCATATCATGCGAAACGCTAATAGATACCAACTTCTACAGAATATACTGCAGGGAAAGATATTTGGAAAATGAGGGCCGTTTAGAAGGAGAATACTATGGCTAAGACATTTGAGAACATGGTTTGGTAAGAGACCACAACCAAATTATTTAGCATACAACAAGGTACCCCGCATAGTCGGGCCCTGTTGTGCATTGCCAAACTAACTTAGACTTGTCTCACACCAAAAGCGATGGGCCTCTAAGGCCTGTGAAAACTTCATAATAAATAAAATAACTCACAAAGTATTAGCAGCCAAGATGGTTGCCAATATCCGGATCGGATATAAACCGTAAGAAGCAAACCTCCTGCGTAACTCTGGTCTCAAAGGTGGGTTTCTTACCCCTATTTATGATGTCTAAATTTGTAAAAGACACATATGTAAACATACATTAAATTCTGTAAGTGACTAGTTCTTAGGAGACTCCCTGTCATAGTAGTTGTTTATAGCATTAAGGTAAATATGTTCAATTAATTTTAAACACATAATATTGAGCAGATTATTAGTATTCAGCCGCTGTAACCTTTAAATGTATTATTTATTTCAAATAGAAAATTGTTATTAAATCTCTCAATAATATTAAATTAAATATTATTTTCTTATTGCCAGTAAAAAAATGTTTCGTACATTATCTGAAATAAATAATTAGAAAATTGTCCCACAAAATAAATATTTCTTCTAATCTTGTATACTCTCAAAAATACTTTTCCTGCTTTCTTCGAGATATATAACGACCACATATTTTTGTTGTTTTTTATGATATTTATTTAACAACGGTCCTAATGGATATAAAGAATGCTTCAAATTTTAATGAAGTATTTAACGATGCACCCAAAATTGCTAGAGATTGTGTACTTAAAGAGTTCTCATATATTAGGAATATTGTAGAAAAAGTACATATCACCATTCGTTTAAATGGCTGACCACAAATTTAATAGCAATGAACAAGCACTTGCTACGATTTGTTTAAGACATTTAGTTAGTTTGTTGTGTAACTCCATCAACAACTAGATTTTGCTTCTTCTTTTTAGTTTAACACACCAGTAACACGAAATCAGAATTCAGCTATGCCAAAAAGTCTTTTTCTTAATTAAACTAATAAATCATTTCGAAATGTTAAAGTAACACATCTGCAGTGGGCTTGGCAATTAATGTAATCTTCATAGGTTACTAGCACTTCCAAGATTACCTTGTAATGGTAAGAGTCTTGCAAAAGTATTCAAAATTCTTATGAATGGCATAAACGTATATTTAAATATTTGTACATAATAAATTTATTTAAAAAAATAGGTGTTTACCATTAAAATTCTAACACTAAGATAAAACCAACTTCAAAAACGGGAGTTTGAGTAATCCTGACATCACTGGCCATTAAACTCTGTTCTTGCAAGCGCCGGTTTTTTGAAAACTTATGTTAATCACAGGGCTAATGTAGAGTTTGCAGGTTTACGTTATCTACTGTTGTTGTTGTTGTTGCTGCTGTGGCTGACGATAAGCTCCATTGTGATCTTGTGGGATTTGGTTTTGCTTCCTACCTGGTTGATCTTGTGGGTATTCTCGTGCTTCTTGTTCCTGCAGAAAATTTTCCATTTAATATTTTGTTTGAAAGGTATTGTACGCAATTATTCCTCGCGAAATTAAAAATAAAAATTACTTACTTGCTGTTTGATTCCAGCGTAAATTAAATCAAGTCCCTTTTGTACTTCTGGACTAACAGGGGGCGGTGTTGGAAGATGGTCTCCGGTAGCATGGAAACCACTTTCATCAGCAGTGTAGGTAACAGTGATAATTTGTCCATCTGGAGCAGTGTAAGTGTATGAACCTTGTTGAACTTGAGCATGAAGAAGTTCTCCTTTCTGATCTGGATCAGGTCCCAATTCCTTCAAGAAACCTTCTTCTTGTGCAAGGATGTTGTTGCCAGTTTCCCACCTGAAAGATCAACACGTCAGGTTTATCTAACTATTACAGACAGTCTCGCAATAAGTGATGAATTTGCTATTGGCAATCATGCTGAATGATTTATGCATAAATATAGACAACTCTAGTAAACATTTGCAATTATCTTAACAATGCAGCAGAAAACTGGTTTCTCTCTAAGTGGTTAAATGTTACTGCAGATAACCTGAATATCTATTAGCAACTGCCTGTAAATGATATCACATTATATTAAGTCAGCGTCTTTAAAGCTAACTAATTTGATGAATAATTAAATTAAAATATGCAAATTAATTTATTATAACACACTATGGAACTGCTACTCTCCAACAATTAAATCGAAAAGCAATAAAGTTTACCAGGCGTATCGTTGACAGTACTGAAATTATAGATCAATAATACGTTAACATCTCTAAGCTCGCGGCAACTATTGATTATCGCTTTCTATCCTATTTGTCTTGATTGCATCTCGGAGGACACGGTTAAGCAATAACTGCGTATATCATCAGATCAATTTCACTGGCAATTGAAAGGACATCGAACTGTTGTCTCCTCCAAAACCAGGTCGAATTTCACCACGCATTAATTAATATGATTTAGTAATTTCTACGAATTTTTAACGAAATTTGAGTTTCTTAAAGTTAAAAATCCCAAGATATTTTTCGCATAGATACGTACAAAGCCTTGTAACTTCCATCAGAACCTTGCTCTTTATCGAAACGGATGATCGGAATAAATGTTGTTGATTCGTGAGAACGTGGCCTATCCTGGTATTGTTGAGGCGATGGATGATTCTGTGGTTGATCGTCGTCGTTTTGTGGGTGCCTCCTGGCCTGAGGCCCTTGCGCAAAGCACGCTCCCACAAGTACTGCTGTGACTATCTGCAGAAAGGTTGAGTTAAATATCAAATTCATTACACATCTTGCATTCATTGAGAAAGAACTTTCTTAATTAAACGAGTTTCTTGATGGTATTTTTATGACACGCAGCGGAGACGTATTTAAGGAAAGTGATAATATTTATATGAATATATTGTAGTTTCTTAGCATACTTTTAGAGTCCAATGAAATATGAAAAGATGCCAAATATATCCTATGGTAGTTCTAATTTAATATTGGATGAAAATGGGTTTCCACCGTTACTCGCAGAAAAGGGATTTGTAATGAACTGTAATCAAGCACTTCTTAAAATATTACCTACATTATACTAATAAGTATAGTGATTTGAATTTGCCTGAACTATTTTGTAATTATTTATTGGTACTTTGAACTTGATTTATACAATTGTAATGTAATTTTTACAAACTCAACCATAGGAAACCTATTTTTCCATAGTACACCATGGACTACCGAAGGTGGTAAAATTTGGGTTTTTATTGTAAAATATATACTTTGCAAATTATTACTATTAGAAGATAAGAAACAACATTTGATATAAATAAAAAGTATTTAAATTAACAACTAAGTAGTACTATTTTGCAATTTGTTTATAAAATAAATTTAGACCATATAATTTTTACAAACTTAACCATTGCAGGCATTTTATTCCCGAGTGCCCCATAGACTACAAGCGTTGCAGAATTAAAGTTTTTATTGTAAAATTATCACTGTATATCATCGAAATTAAATCCTAAACGACAGAACATTTATATAACTAACAATTATTTTAATTAAGCAAGCGCTAACATAGTAACTTTTATGGTAACAGTAATCTAAGATGAGCCATTCCAAGTGATTACGGCTTATAGTTGCTGATTACTTATGTTCCATTAAACCTTAACTATTCAGAGTGGGTCCTATCTGTTAAATACCCTGCAATTACTTTTCCAAATAATTTATTATTAATATGAAATAGATTAAAAGTTTAATTAAGATGACATATCTATAGCAATTTCTTCTAGATCCAAACAAAAAATGACAACGAAATCCATCCCAATCTATGACACAACCTGACCCATCCCAAGAATCAGCACCACCCACACCCCGAAGGAAAGTCTGACCCGCCTTACATAATTATTTAGAAACCGATACCTTAGAAAGTCAAAGGTTAAACGGAGTGAAAGGCAGACGAGATGAGTGACTTACCAAAAACTTCATGATGTGTCTGCACTGACTTCAGTTATTGTACAAGTAAGCACGTGGAGAAATCTGTATTTATACCCTCTCTACTTAAGCCCGCACCACTCTTGAGGGAACTGCTCATCTTTCGTAGAAGATGGCTCTTGTGAGCTCCTCGCTTAAGAAGCAGTTTTGTATAAACGTGCTATATGGAGCATCATCTTCTTATGTAGATTTATAGACTAAATATTTAATCTGGTTTGGGGCTCACTTATTTTACTTTTTACGTCTTAATATTGTTGCTTAATTTAATTTGATAACTTATGTAAACGTCGTGAAATATGCGGTTGAAATGTCCCACATAGTATTTGAAGAACGGTCCTTTTACGGTCAATCCCAGGAATTTAATTTTAATACTATTTGAATTACAGAATTGCCACCTACAATTAAACTGCCTAAAACAGAATTTCAGTAACCTTAAAAGAATTGTTGCAATTGCTTCACATGGTATTGAATCTATATTAATCAAAACAGCTACGCATTGTTCAATAACAAAATAATTACAATTACAATAATTCCATGAAGATGTAATTCCAATTGATAGTTTTGCGTAACAAAAAGGTAGTCCAACCAAAGTAGGTATATAACGCCTATTTTTCTTTGCAAGCAGCCACCCATAACATTTTAGTGAACTCGAGTTGGAGCATCGACTTTACTTCGAAATCGTCATGAACTTGACATTTAAAACTAGGAAACTATTTAAGGCGAACTTTTAAAACCGTTCTAATTACATAAATTGTGCCAATAAACACAATAGACAACATGCATCGAATTCCTTATGTTGCTGACATATTTTTATTATAATTTATATTACACGGCTATGAGCATGTTGGATGTAACATTTTGTAACTACTTTTGAAAGTTTTTATTGGAAACGCCACTTATAAATTGGCCAATTAATTGCCAGAAAAATATTGTTAATAAAAACATCTAAATGTTAAAATCGATTATAGTTCTTTTATAATAGTATAATTGTCAAAGTTCATTGCTATTAATAGCCAATAAACCGCAGGGGCCTTAAACATTACAAAACTAATATACGTGAAATATTGGGCCTATTCTTGATGAGACGCAAAGTAATTAGCACTGTCAATAATAAGTTGAGTGCTGAAATGATTAATTATATGCTATTTACTCTATCGTCCTTTACCTTTTAACCTTATTAATTTCTTCAGCATATGCCGACATCAAATTGGAAAAAGTGATTCAGATTTTATGTGATATGTGCCAATGTTAGGCAAGTTGGAATATTTATACTTTTAAATATTATCAGTATCGTTAAAATTGCAATACTTAATATTTCAAATGTAAATTAAATGAGTAAACCGCCTAATTTGAGCATGTTTTGTCATAGCACGTAGTTTATTAATATCAATAATACAGGGTGGTCCAGTTGGTCAAACTTTGGGAGCTAGTTCTCCACACCAAAACAAAAAAAAAGTTCAGCTAAACCTTAGTCCGAAAATGCTTCGTTACGGAGTTACAGTATTCTAAAGTGAGATTTGTCTCATCACTATTCTGCATATAATTATGGTAATAGTTGGACCAATGTTTTAAAACTTTATGTGCATCCCTTACTCATCAAGGTAATCTATTCCACAAATTTAATCTAATCTACTCAAAAATGAATAGGAATATTGTAGTGTAAGACACTTAAAGGCAACACCAATTGCATTTATAATAAAAAACTACCAAAACAACAAAATATAACATCTTTTTAGTATTGAACATGACAATTACAACAAAGAAACGTTTAAACAAGAAATTTAACAATATTATAATGAAAATCGTTATCGTCTCCTTTCACTTAACTTAAATTTATTAAATTCTAATACGGCGTGGCACCCCGTCTGGTAGAAATAACTGCTCTGCACTTTGCTGGCATACTCTCAATGCAATTATCAATCTATCATTGTGGAATTTGATGCCACAGTACGGCAATACATCCCTCAGCTATTGCACAATAGTAGCCCTTGGATTATGATGATCCAGCTGCCTCTGCAAAAAGTCCCATGCATGCTCGTTAGGGTTGAAGTCTGGAGATAGCCGAGAAAGAGCTAGATGATTTAATTCCTCATATCGAAGTTTCTTTACCTTTAGAATACTTTGGACTAAGGTTTATCTGAGTTTGTTTCTTATGTTGATGTGGAGAACTCCCTCCCAAAGTTTGACCAACTATTTCAGGATCACCTGGTATAATTCAAAAATAAGTAACACACTTAGCCTCGACTTCTCTATACTTTAATCAATATCTGGCTATTTAACATATAACTATACTATAAAATTGGATCGTCCGATAAAAGTACAAGTAAACATAAGAACGTGCACTGACGTTTAAAAATTCTACTCGTATTAACAAAATAATCCGCTACCGTAGAGAAAGGGTGCCCAAGTGCGGTTAAAGTGTAAACCAAACTGGATGAAGAAATACTAAATATGGAAAACATTATCAACTGCTGCTAATGCTCAATAAATAATCTATAAAATAGTTATATGATAATAATCGTTTTCCTTCTTAGTCGTCATTCCTTGAATTGGTTGGTCGCAGACTTCCACTGTTGTCGGTTTTACGCTAGTTTTCTCTATTCAGTGTAATTTTGGCACCCAGTATCTTTAACCGTCTGTTGAATATACTCCATCTCCTGCGGTTTGGGAGTTTTTTCAAAAGTTTATTCTTTCGTTCAATTAACAATACACCGTTATGTTTTAAATTTCATCAAAATCGAAGCCTCGTATTTTGGGTAAAGTATAACTCATTGTAATATTTTCTTAACTTCGCTAAAGGCCTAAGAAACTAAATTCTTAGGTAAATAAACGCAAATCTTGTAGTTCTAGCAATTAACAAATGAAAAATGTCATTCGAATCCTTATAACGGTGTGTATTTTTACAACTTAGGAATTCTTTAGACCAGCAGCAACTTACTGTTACAGTAGGTTTATAATTAAAAATATGCGTACGCTCTAAAAGTCTAGTTCGTAAAGGCTTGAAGTAGTACGACCTGAAAGGCGGAAGGTTAGAGTTCCCGTATCCTCGGTCTTACACCCGGTCGTCGCATGCTAAATTCATGACACTTAGTGATGTGGTGAGCATCACGCAGTATCCTACCGCATTGTTACCCCTTGTTCATTTAAACACAGGTACCCAATTATTTACGGTAGGCGGCCTGTATTGAGTCTGGGATTACAACTCCCAACCTTGCTCACCGGACTACAGTGCTCTAATCATTGAATCACATTGGTGCTGTTTACATAATTATCGCGCCAAACCATTTAAGCAAGATCCTTAAAACGGTTAACAAAAAGTTTTTTTTAAGGATTTCAAAAAACTTTAGCCATTTCATTCGCTACTGATTGTTTCTCTTCTATTTCGTTAAAATTTAGTAAGTTAATACTATATCATTAATAATGTCAGCAGATTGCTATCTGACATATTCGCAAATAATAAGTAAATAAAAAAATCTGTAGGAATTATTAAGAATACTATTTACTTACTATTTATTTTGACTATTTTAGGCCACACTATAATTCTAATGCTTAAGCCTCTTAAATAGTATAATAAGTAAATTAAAATTATTTAATCTGGTTAATTAATGGGTTTTGAGCATTAAATTCAGAATTTTCAAAATAACGAAGAATTGTTGATTTTGAAAACCATTTGTTAAGAACTCAATAAATTAGTATTAGGGTACTGTACTATATGATAATTTTAAAAAATACACAGCATTGTCGGATGTTTGATATACCCAGACTTTATGTATCATCAGGATAGGATCATCAGTCTCCGATATTACGATGGTCAGTTACACACTCACATAGAGGTACACTCCTACAAACATGCCCATAGGCAGGTATTTAAAAACCACTTCGTGATCTGAAGAAGATATTTCCATTAAAATTTTTAATTCGATAAATACTTTGTTTATATCTACGGTATGGGAAAGTAACAATCCTAAAAATTATGTTGAATTCATTTTTCCATTGCTCATTTTTCTTCTTCTTTTTGAATTATATGACACCTCTTATTCTTTCCTATTATTACAGTGACTCCCTCCATTTTGTTGCTGGTCTTCCAGGGGATCGTTTTTCTACTGGTGTTGTTTCCTGCTACTCGAACCATCCCATATCATTCTGGATTATTAATTATTTGAACGTTGTTGTTCCATTCTCATCTTCTAGTCGAAATCCATTCGTATATTGGATGTGTATTACACTGGTTCGTTATGTCTCCGTTTCGTATTCTATTTCTAATGTTTTTTCTACCTTTTTCCTATGTGCAATTTAAGTTATACATTTAAACAATTTGCCTATAACATACATTTTTCAAAATATTTAGTCATCATGCTTTAACATGGATGTAACTCCTAACGACTTTCTCCAAGAAAACAATGTAACGTTTCGAAAAATTTCATATAAATTTATTCGTTTCTTTAATATATCCTATTGTCAAGAATCGGAAATATTATAGTAATAATTCTCTATTCTGAAAAGAATCGATTCCGTTAACGATTCTCGGCCGAATTTGAAAGGCTAATCTATTTCATACACTACTTCAACATATTTTCTTAGAAAATTCAACCGTATGTTAATATCTATTTGTAATTCTTTTAAAAATTAAATTTTATATTGAACATTTCTTAAGATTCTTTGCTTCAGGATGATAAACGCAGAAGATTAAAAGTAATCTGTGCAATAACGTGAAGATTGTATATTATAGATCAGCGGTTCCCAAACTTTCGTATTTCATGCCCCCCTTTTTTATATTGAATAATTCTGCCCCCCCTGCATAATATAAGATAGATCAATATTGGCTACGCTGCCGATGTGGTGTAGTCGCGCTGCATTATCAGTTGATCTACTACTACCTGAATGTTCACGGCAGATACCGATACGTCTCCAGCTTTCTGGATTGAAAATACGCGACTATAAAAGCGGTGGTAGCACGTCAGTTGTTAGTTGTATCGTTGTGACTTGTGTTACATAAGAGAGTTAGTCAATTGGAGTTCAAACGCTGAAAAAATTATTGTATATTTACGTACACGTTTAGTAAATATGGATAGATTTGTAATTGGAGATAAGCATAAGCATAAAGATGAGGAAGCGTCTAATTCATCAGAAACGTCCAGTACCAGTGCTAATTCTGTTATACAATCAGGAACACGAAAATATGACCAAGCATACTTAAACTTCGGTTTTACAAGCATAGAAAGAAGTGGTGAAGAAAAACTCACGTGATGTTTGCCTCAAAATTTTGGCTAGAGATGCATGAAATCCAATAAAATGAAGAGGCATTTAGAAACTCTGCAGAAAGAATATGTCGATAAGCCCCGTGAATTTTTTGCAGCGAAACTTAGATTTTTTGGGAAACAGAAGAAAAGTTTCCGCAAAGCTCTTATAGTAAATGACAGATCTTTATTGGCATCATACAAAGTGGCTTATAAAACAGCTGAATACAAGAATTTTACCAGCTGTCATAGATATGGTAGAAACAACGTTAAACAACTCAAGAATATTCTTCTGTCAAACGATATAATTTGCCAGAGAATGAACGATATATCTGTGGATATTCAGCAACAGCTTAAATCTGAGTTAGTTGGAAAATTATTTTCCATACAACTTAACGAAGTAACAGACAGCAGTAACGATTCTCATTTGATTTGCTATATCAGATTCTGTCAGGGAGCTGCAATAATTGAATACTTGCTAATTTGCAAGCCTATACAAGCCAGAGCAACTGCTGGTGAGTTGTGCAGAATTACTAATGATGCTATTCTAAGTACAAACTTGCAGTGGAAGGATTGTGTTGGAATTTGCACCATGGAACTCACAGTTATAACAGCTAACAAGCAGTTGTGAAGAAGGAATCTGCAGGAGTAGTCTGGACACACTGCATGATGCGGGAAGCTTCAGAATCAAAATCGCTAAGTCCCGGTCTAACTGTTTTTATGATAGCAATTATTAATGTAGTTAATTTTATAAAAACCAGACTTCTAAAATCAAGGATTTTCGCTGCTCTTTATGAAGATATGGGAGCTGAACATAATATGTCATTGTAGTTTTATTCTTCATCCAAATGGTTGTCACGCGGTAAGGTGTTCAACCGCGTCTGCGAACTGAGAAATGAAATAGCGATATTCTTGACCGAAGAGGGTCATAAGCATGCGGAAGAATTGTACGACAAGTTATTTCTAATGAAACTCTCCTACTTAGTAGACATATTCGAAAAACGTAATTCACTTAATCTTCGACTTCAGGGAAATAATAATATAATATTTGATCTAAGAGAAAGGTTCAACGCTTTTTGTAAGAGAATACAGTTATGGCATAATAAACTAAATGACAATTTCTTTGAAATGTTTGCCACAATGTGTGAATTTATCCAGAGTTATCTGCCGGAAGAGAATAATAAAAAGTTGTTGCTAAAGACAGTGGAGGGTCATTTAGGAAAATTGACAACTACTTTCAGCTAATACTTTTTCGCAGAAAAAGACATTAAATTGGATGACTGGAATTGGGTAATAAATCCATTTGAAAATGTACCTTCGGTCTGGCCTATCTCTGCAAGAAAAAGGGCAACTTATACACCTTTCTTCAAGTACCGCAGAAAAATAAAATTATATTATTAAGTCACTAACAAATTTCTGGAGTGAACTGTCTTGTAACTATTCTCTAAGCAATAGCGTTTCGGATACTGTTACCTTTTCCTACTTCTTACCTTTGCGAAATTGGTTTTTCCGCTGTAGCTGCTTTAAAGTCTAAATATAGAAACAAACTTCAAATAGAAAATGAGCTCAGAGCGTCTATCTCGAGTATCAAACCAAAGCTGGACAGGCTATGTACTTTAAAGTACGTACGTTAGTCATTAGATCTATGCATTAGAAATGTTTTTATTTGGATTTTAGTTATAATGATTTCGTTGTGATAAAAATTAATTCTGATGTCTTGCTCATTTATTCGACACCTGCCCTCTTGTACAGCTTTGCGCCCCCCACCGCTAGGGGGGGGGTGACCAACAGTTTGAGAACCGCTGTCATAGATCATGTTATGGTGGTGTGGTGTTTGCTTAGTCGGCAGACTTTTCGATTCCTGGGTAAAACGGTAATGATGTTTTGTATTTGTTCTCTCAACATCAAATCAAGTAATGCTACTCATCACACACAATACTCCAATCTGTTTGGTAAGTGTGGGGTCCTAATGCCTAAAAATCTTAGCTGGATTTTCTGTCATACGTATGTTAAGCTTCAAGTTCACTGTGTTCGTACGAAGATGCTAAGGAGAAGTACAGTGCAGAGAAAAGGCTGGTGACCAGCAGCGGCAGTGAAGGCTGTTAACTAACTTTAATCATCTCTGGTTTAAATCAGAGAGCTGCTTTTTTTGCTTTACAGAACTTCTAGAATTGGAAGGTGCTTATTCACTCATAGACTTGAAAGCGAATGTTTTTACATTGTAATCTTAACAGAACGTCTTAGTTCATGAATAGAAGTACGATTACATTTCAATTATTTTTATTGATTTTTAAAAAGTGGAACAAACAAAGGTATTCCAATTATACAAGTCATCTAATAAATAGCTAATAACAGTTTTCAGTTTAAACTGAAAAATGGCAACATGCGGATATATAGTAAATGTTGTGAGATATTTGATGTATTGTTATATAAAATTTCAAATACCTTAGATGGTGTCAAACCGCGATAATTTTTAGGAACCGACAAAGTATAAGATTTATTAACCGATATTTAAACAATTAGGTAACAGTTTTGTTGACTGCATTATGGGAAGATACAACTGACCTTTCAGATAGTCCCAATATTTTGTGGTGGTACTTTCGTATGGAATTTCTTGGTATGGTGAATACTTAGAAAAACCTACTATTCATTAGAGCTTACTCGATATAAAAATTCCTCTTGTAAATTAAATCTTTAGTAACACGGTTCATAGTTTTACATTTACAAATACCATACGCATAATTTCTTTAGAATACTTGGTAAACAGGTAAAGTAGGTAAACGGAGCTGGTAACTCATGCAGTACGTATGAATTAATTTAAATTTATCTTGTCTATTAAAATATTTTCCCTGCGTGATTTAAATGTTAATAATTCTAAAGAACAGGCTTTTTATTTTCAGACGATTATACTCTAAAAGGATCCTGTTTCTGTAAGATTTTAAGCAGATATTGCGTAACGAAATAATCATCTGAAACTGGATGCTAATCATAAAGTTCGCTTGCTATATTTCCCTCGCTATTCTTATGCTGCGAAGCGTGTTTGTTAAAATTTATTGGGCATGAATACCAATGCGGAATGTGGAATTACAAAATCATTTGCATATCTATTTTCATGAGTTTCTTACTTTACTCCTTTCCTTTTTAAAACGTACTATTATTCTTGCTAAGAGCTCCTAATACTAATTTGTAAAGCCAATATACAAACAGATCTCAAGAACTCCACGACTAACAACTTAAGAGCTTGGTTTGTATTTAACAATACTTAGCATCTTATACAACTTCTAGTGAAAGTAGTGATGCTGCCAATTTAAAACGTTACAGTTTACGACAGATTAGTTTACCTTGAAATAGTTTGCATCTCCTGTTTCCAGTGCGTTCGCTCGCCGTAGTTTATTTATTATAGGTATTAATTAGGGCTACTGTTAATGATCTTGGTCGGCGCGGCGTAGAGAATTGTAAATTTTGATTGAAAATTTAACACAAATACAGGTTTGGAATACAGGATTTACTTGTTCTCGTTTTAGAGATAGCGTGTTGTAAGAGGTGCCCGAAGATTCACGGCTGATGCAGTTTTCGTTACTTGAGGAGCGCGAAGAATATTCGCTTTGCGTAATAAATATTAATAGGTGTGTGTGTGCACGAGCACGTTGTATACAAGATTTAATTGAAAATTGGCACGAAATGATTATTAAGCTGCTATCACGAAGTTTACAATTCCAATCTACAATGACGGATACTAGTTTCACCTAGTTAAGAATGAATATAGAACGACTTCTATTTAACTTTTACAAATATTAGCAGCATTTATTTATATCAGGTAGATGGAGGATTATTAAACGCACATAAGTGTGGAAATAAGTAAAAAAAGCATCGAAATATACCTCAAATAAGTTTTGTTAACACATATAACACAAATAATAAGGTACAGGTACAGAAACAGTATTGCAGGTATAATGATGAATGCCTTATACCCCAGATATAAGAGCTATATCTCTGCTTATACTATCCCATATAACCAAAGTTAACCTTGACTGTCCACAACTTGATCATATCTTAACCTGAAGAGATGACCTACCTGGGGTAACTTAAAGGCATCCTTTGTACATCTATAGTGGTACCAAACTATGTCTGTTACGTTTAACTTAAAGTTGAGAAACGGTTATTCTAAATAGTTAACTTTATCGCGACCAAAAAAATTGACTTTGTCTATCTTGCAAGTACATATATATATTATAACTGCAAATCTTTAAAGCGACCTATAGTGGTTGATTTTCTGTTACATACTCTATAACTGGTTTTAAAAGTTAACAAAAAGACACTTGTAAATTCCTGCTATAAAATAACCAGTGTTGGGTAAGTTACTCTAAAAAAGTAACTAAGTAAGTTAATCAGTTACTCGGTAAAAAAGTAACTAAGTAAGTTACTAAGTTACAAAATTATAAAAGTAACTTGAATAAGTTACTAAGTTACCATAAAGTAACTCGTTATTTTTTAAGTTACCTTTTTTTATGAGACGCTACTAATATACATGCAATTACTACCAACTTAATATCAACAGAAACAGGTATTTTATTGCTCGCTAACCGCACGTCTTCAAAATCATCAACCTCCATGAAAGTGCTGTTCATTTTGATAAACAAACACTTATTGAAACTTGTCACAAACAAATTTACTACATGAAGCGCAGATAGCATACAACACAGATTTATTATAGTAATGTTAAACAGCAGAACGCGGGGGAAGGAACAGGCTTAGAGCTTAGAGGCGCTGGTTCAACGATGTTTTTGGGATTTTCCCAGGGTTCTATTTTATTTTTCTTTATTATTGAAATATAGAGACGGTGAATGTATTTTCGTCTGAATTAGACACTCCCAACCTGCGCATAGGCGTTAGCAATGTACTTCCCAGTAATCCGCATACCTGCTCAGAGAGCTTCTAGTTGTTAAAGGATTAAAGATTACTGGAAAAAGCTGTCACCACCCAAATAGGATCCGTCAAATATTATTTATTATCGAGTAAGTACAAGAAGGTATTCCTGTGTTCGGTATTAGCATTTGCATTCGAAATTTCAATAAATTCTTCAGCTTCAGGTATAATTTCTTAAATACTATGGATTAAAAACCGAACATTTTAAAATATTTTACATTTGTAGCATGAAAATGTATAACTTGTCATATTCAGTTACTAAAGTTACTAAATACACACTGAAAACACAAAAGTAATTAAGTTACTATTAAGTTACTGAACAGTAACTAGTTACTAGTAACGAGTTACTTTTACTTAGTTACTACCCAACACTGAAAATAACCATAACAAGTTGATAAAAATTGCACATAGGTACTGTTGTGAATAACTAAGAATATCGCAATTGGGTATAAAAATACTCGTCATATTAGCTACTGATCGAATATCTTATTGTCTTGTAATTGGTAAGCAAAGTATTTACAATCTGAATCTTAACGTAATGTTATTATTGCTGATTTCGTTTTTTAGTTACCTACTTACAGAAATGAGTAACAAAATAGTAACAGAAACGTAAATAATGTTCGCGAGCCCATAATACAATAAATCATATTACATGTTTATGTTTATTTAAGCTATCTTCTAAGATCTACGATAATTTTTGCTATTCTTTCGTCATCTTTCTTAGTTAACTGTTGCAAATCCTCTCGGTTACATTCCACACAAGCGTACAAGTAAAAATACAACCTTCTTAGCTACCATAATGCTAACTATGGAGATAATTGAGAAGCTCATTTCCAAAACCTACTAAGTCCAAAATGGTAAATTTTACAGGAGAGCCAAAAAACGGGTGAGACGAAAGTATGTAACTTTTGGTGGTTAGGTTGCATTACAATAACTTATCAGATCACCTGCAATAAGTGTTAATTTCATTTTTTCCTGTAGCTTAATGGTAAGTCACAAAAAAATTGATAATAACATAAGCGGTAGTAGGTTTTGGAAATAAACTAACGTGACTTAGTTGGTTTTGAAAATTAAACACACTTTCATTAAAGAATATTTATTTATTTTATTAGCAAACTGTGAACAAATATATATATTTATAGTAATTCATCGTCATTGTTACCGTCGTCATAATGTTTGGTTAGGTTTTTCTTTAAAAGTTTCCACTTTTTTCTAATGCTTAGATCAGGACTCAGATAAGAACGACCAGGAGCATTCCTTCTTCCAGAATCCTTCTCACGGCATTTGAAACTTTGAATGTGATTTATGATATCTAACTTTAAAGTTTCTGTATTGTGGTTTACACATGTACCTCCTCTGGTTTCTTTAACTGGTAATGCAGTAACACCTTCCTCAAGTTTTTCCTTCGCAGCATGCTCCACTTTCCTCCTAAAAATATCCTACTATTATAAACTACTTAATATAAATATATTTTTCGCGTATCTTCCAACACTCACAATGGATAAGAATGTTTCCTTGCACAGAACTACAGGACCTGTATCAGTTTGTGTCTTATATTGTAAAACAAACTGCCTAGAACTTCTTTTCTTTAAAGACCTCGATGTCGACGTCTTTTTGGCAGAAACACTTCAATATGTTCCCTTTCCTCAAGAGTATTTTTGGACTGCCAAAAGGATTTGTACCAATGGTTTTCACTATTATGGTTGCAATTTAGTTTGTAACCCTTATTACGTTTGTTTTAACCTTCAGAAGATTTAATAACCTTTTTCCAATTTTCCACGCTTGGTTTTCTTTTTCGGGGTTTTATATTTTCATTAAAATCGACGATCTGCGGAATTGCTGTTAGTTCTCCATCCTCCAACAGTCCATTCACTTCATTTTTCTTTGCAACAATGTTGCTTACCTGATTTGAACTTCCAGCAGGTATTAACTCATCAACTGCACCTTCCATATTATTAATTACACCTTTAATTGTTTACTTAACACGAAACTGCTTCAAAATAACTAAATAATAACTTCAACATTACTATAAGCGGTACGCACATACACTGGCAGGTCCCACACGTGTTAATGTCAGCTGACTCTCAACTCTGACTGTGATTGGCGTAGGAGCGCGCAGTTGTTTTTGGAAATAAACTGCGTTGGACTTGGTAGGTTTTGGAAAAAAGCCCAGTTTTTTCTTACATTTTAAATGGGATGTAGTAGAAACAATTATTGTTTCTCAAATAAAAGGTGACCACCGGCGCCGGTAGCTCGGATAGGTTGGCCGTATGCCTTTCACGCAGCTGTCCCGGGTTCGAATCCGGACGCCGATGTCGGTGGTTTTTTTCTGATCGATAAAAAAACGCTAAAACGGCTCTTGTTCTCGGATAGCAAGTAAAATCGTGGGCCCCGTGTCCAAGTGTTGTTGGGCACGTCAAAAGAACCCTCAAACAGGCTAAATTTCCAGGTGTGGTAGGATCGCTCCCTGGCGTCGGTGATTAGCCATAGTAGCAGAAATAGGCCGACGTTAAATAAAACAAATAAAGAAACAAAAGGTGACCGTTAAACGTTTGTGGCATTCGTTCACAAAATTCCACAACACAAAAGAGCAAACAATTTAGAAGTATACAAAATGCTTCTAGAATCCTTATCGACTACTCACAGGTACTTACGCCTTTCGAGTAGAATCGAATTTATTTTGAGCATTATGAAGAGGATAAGTACAATAAGGGATTAGCAATTCCATTACCATTATCTTATAAATAAAATTACAGTAATTATTTTGACAAGCGTATGGAACGATCCACAACGCAAACTGTTACGGGGTGGACGGTTGGACGTCATAAGACATGCGCTGTGTCTCCCGAGGTTTCTGTCGTAAGCCATTAGCATTTGTAAAGCGTGGGCAATAGCCACATTCTCAAAAAACAAAACATGCATTTTCCGTTACAGTCCCAAATTTAGTGTATGCATCCTTTCCAATAATTATTAAGGTAAGTGCGTCTTTTGTACCTTTAAATTAAATTGAATATTTTAATGTGACAAGAGCCGCCAGTTGTATTTTGTATATTAAGTTCTTGTTGGTTGGTGGTAACAAATGCAACTAGAAGGATCTGTTTTATGCTGGTGACACACCGTCATTATTGGTTTAGGCTGGATCGACGCCCATCAAATGGTTAAGGTACAGGGATTAAATATAAACCGAATAACCAATCGGTATGTTATACTTCCGTTATTATGACTTTTATTATAATTTCATTTACAGTTACATCGAATGTCCGGTATCCTTTTTTATATTTGATGTAATTTATGCAATATTGCATTTAATAATCGTGATTTGCCTCATTGTATTAATATGTCTGTCAAAAAGTTCAAGGGTGATTTAAAGCTTTCCTCGGGTCATTTTGTATTTTATAGTACTAAATTTATATCGAATCAAAGAAAATAATTATTTAATAATTATAGTTCATCCCACGAGAAATGAACATTGCTTAAAATTTTCGAATCGATTAGTTCCAATGTAACACCAGATTGCATTTGTTAGTTAATATTTTTTGTATATATTTTTTCCATATTATCTTTTACAACTTAGTTGGAGAGCAGAAGATGACTTAAGAACGCAATGTAGATATAATAAAAATCTGACAAACATATTAATTACACAACATTAACACGTTTAAAAATTCGAAATGATTCACTTACTTGCCACAAACATAAGCGTAAATTAGTTTAATGCTAGAAGATGTAGAAATAAACTACATATATAAAAAGTATACAAAGTATACTATGGGTCCGGAAGTCCGCAGAAAGACTTAAGAAGTAACAGTAAGAAACACTGTTCAGGATATTAAGGTGAAACTTGGTACTTTTTGTGAGTACATAATTTCTTGCATTTAAAATACGTTCAATACCTGAATTTTATTAGCTAATTTACAACTGATATCCATCACGCCGCTAGGGTCCACAATATACCCACAGATACGTTATCGCGAGCTAATGTTTTAGATCTGTCAGTTGCAGTCCCAGCAAGTCCAATCGGCTACCAGGCGTTGGAGGAATCTCAGGAAGCAGATGCGGAGCTGCAAACAATTATTCGCCCTGATTCTGTAATTACCCTGAAAAGGGTATTTTTCCCAGAACAGAACGCAAACGTTCGAATATGTGCATCTCGATCTGGTAGGTCATCTTCCTTCTTCACTGCGATGTAATACTGTCTGGATATGCTGTTCCAGTTGATGTTTCTTGTTGCATGAAACCTATAGAAGAACGAAACTACGAAAATTAGGTTGCCAAGTATCTTATATACTTTACAGTATTTTATAAAAAGTCGTATACATGTAGTTACTTCTTTACTGCATGGATTACAAGAGCTCGCACCACCGTCCGATAAAAAGACTTAATAGTTGACTCCTTCTGCCACTGTTTAATTAAAATACTTTTAGGAATTTAAATTTTTTCCACTATAAATATTTAACTTTCAAAAAGGTAGCAAGTTTCGCTAGTAGGCGTTAATTGACCACCAAACATCAACAACACTCTAGAAATTCCTGTTAAAGAATATAATTTCCAAGTCCTTTATACGTGCAACCGTTTTTAAATATTGATAAAATTAAAAAAAACGTCATTGCTATAGTACTATTGCAATTAGTAATCTTTAAATTAATGTTTTTTACCAGGTTACAGGAAAACAATTAATCATTGTATCTACCTACCCTGTTATTTCGTTGCTATAGAGAGCTTCTCTCGGGGGAGCCTGCAATCCCTAGAGGGCCCGTCCCCAAGTGGCCGATAGGGGAAAGCCCTTCAGATATGAAGCGTTGGAGGGAAATAAAACACCTCCCGCGGATCAAACAGACACAGGGTGAGATGGGCATCCAAGCTGTAGTGTAAGCAACTTGTCTAGGGGACCTCCCCCACATCAAAGGTTGGAAAGTGGCAGCTGGCTTCCCAATACCGAATATAGGCGGAATCGAGGAGATTGCAATGGATGCATAATGAGGACCGAACGGCGCAGTGGAAACCACGCAAACGGCGTTTGCAAAGCGGTGTAGAAGGCCACGGCAAACCACTACACTATGTTTTTCCCGATAATCATGATAATGCAAATCTAATTAATGGCCCCGAGTACGGGCGCCTCTTAAATGAGGCAGGGGTGCGAAGAATATCCCGGCCAGCTAGTGTCAGATGTGGGAAACCATCACATAGTAACAAGTTTGGAACATGGAATGTCAGAAGTATGTATGAACAAGGAAAGATTCATAACACCAGGCAAGAAATGAAAAGAATAAACATCTCAATACTTGGCATAAGTGAAATGCGATGGCAGCAGTCAGGAAAATGCATAACTGAAGATCACATTACATATATTACCCTGGAAAAGACAGCACACAGCATCGAAATAGAGTCGCGATAATTATCAACAAAGAAGTAGACACAGCCGTACTGAATTTTGTGCCACTCTCCGATAGAATTATGATGCTACAGCTACACGCCAATCCAGCGAATATTAATTTTATTCAGGTGTACGCACCAACGGCAGAGTGTCAAGATGACATTATTGATAAATTCTCTACCGACTTAGATAACTTAATACCACAAACCAAGAGAAGTGATCTTACAATTTTAATAGGTGACCTTAATGCGAAAGTTGGATGTGGCAGGGATAGAGAGGGAGTGGAGAATTACGGGTTTAGGATAAGCAATGACAGAGAGAAGAGGTTCATACAGTTCCGCATGGAAAGTAAATTAAGCATAATCAATAAGTTTTTTAATCTCCAAAAAAGACGTTTATATACGTGGAAATCTCCAGCAGACTCACAACAACACATTGTTCGCAATCAAATCGATTACATCACGATAAATCAAAGATATAAAAATGCCGTGAAAACCGTTAAAACACATCCAGCCGCCGATGTCCCCTCAGACTACAACCTGCTGGTAGCCCAATTTAGAATCTGACTCAAGAAAATAATAAAACTCAAACAGCTAAACACAATAGACACCGACACCTTGAAAAATCACGAAATAAGAAAAGAGGTGTGTGTGATGATGGGAAATAAGTGTGAACAAATAGACATATCAAACTGAAGAAATAAAGATCGAGGAAATATGGAATAAATTTAAGACAAACATCAATGAAATAGGAAGATCACAACTGGAACAGAATAAACCACGTAAGAAGAAAAAGATGTAATCCTAGACCTCTACAGGAACGAAGAAGGTACAAAAACCGAAACCTAAACAAATATAACGAGCTGAATACTGAAATAAGATGTAAAATAAGAAGACAGGGAATTGAAGAATGTAAAAGAAGACATGATAATTCCCACCTACATAAAAAGAAGAAGAAGAGGCAGCTGGGTTTCGAAGACATACTACTACAGGTAGACTTACAAAACGAGACGGTAACTTAATTTCGATGTTTACGAAAAACTAAATAAACGGAAAGAATATGTAGAGGAGCTCGCTGATAATCGAAAAGCTTACTACGGAATGAAACACGCATTAGTAAGACCATCTATCACAAGAGAGGAAGTTGAAAGAGTAATTGGAAAAGCTAAGAACAGAAAAGCAATTGGGCTTGACGAAATACCAACCGAACTATTATAATTATTACAAGAACACAGAAAAAAAGGTTGGATCGATCGGATATGAGACGAGGACCTAATGGCGAGAATGCAGAAAGACAAAAAAATTATTCGGACGATTAAAATAAGAAGATTAGCATACTTCGGACACATAATGAGACATCTGGAAACACATAACACCTTGCATCTAATTATACAAAGGAAGATTGATAGCAAACGGGGCCCTGGAAGAAGAAGAACCTCATGGCTGAGAAATCTGAAGCAATGGTTCGGACAAACGACAGGATCACTTTTCAGAGTAGCAGCCAATAAAGTAATGATAGCCAACATAATCGCAAACGTTCGCTAAGCGGATACGGTACTCGAAGAAGAAGAGAGCGAGCTAAGCAGGATGTTTGGAATTTGCCCAAAGATGATACTAAAATGTCAACAAAAAACGGTACTTAAAATTCTTGGTTAAAACTGCGTGAAAATAAAAATTACGAAATAGGCACATTAGGTACTAATACCCACTAAATAATAAAATAAATACGAATATGTTAAAAAAGCACAATAAGCATGTATAAGTGTGGCTTATTTTATTATAAATTGTATAAAATGCTTTTATTTTAATTTTCACTAATAGGTATATGCCCAACCTCCGCGAATAAGCATTTGCTTAAAGATCGGAGGTCTATGTATTACTATTACTATGCTATTACCTATTATTTCCTTTCATATAAAGTGATTCTAAACTTGTGCGAAATCTTTAACTACACATAGCTAAGGTTGTTTAACTCCTAAATCACCTAGTAAACTTTTTTCTAATTCGGCAATTCAGAGTTTTCTTAGATTAATTCACTAAAATGTAAATAATTCTTTGTTTCTTGTCTTCTTAGTTTGGTAACCTCCCTTGTTTTTGAAAGCTAGCAGTCCAAGCTTAATTTCCAGATCAGAAAAATTTACAATTGAGTGTGAAAAGAGGTTTCACTTTGTCAATTAGGTGTATGTATCTAAATTGCTACTTCTATTCGAAAGTTTGTTAGCTATGTCTATGAATATTAAATTGCAGAGACCTATTTTTTGGAAAATAGAAGCTACAAAGGAAAACTTAGGTTAACAATCTGCTTTTCGAGATATACATCAATCCTCATCCACTTCCCAATACACTCAATATACTCAATTACACATCACCAGACAAGAAAAAAAATATTACCGACATTTTAATGAATTGATGTAAAAGAATTTGAAGCCCCATATCTTCGTAACGGTGTTGAATTCGAAAACCAATTACTGGGTGAATTAGGGGTTACGTAACGTTACTAATACGTGGTTAAAGATTTTCACATGTTCATAATCACCCAGTACTACAAACAAAAAACTAGAGTAAACTGTAATACATCCGCTTGTTACTTTTTTAACATTTAAATATATATTTTTAACTTCTAACATGTAATAAAAATTGCAGATTGCTTTTAAATGCAACATTAAACACATTACATCAAGCAGTTCGAAATGTTAAAGAAGAGAACGTGAACGTGTTTACGATTCCATGAATGCTCTTACTATAACGGTTAAGTTCATTATAAAAGATGCTCTCCTTGCAAACTGTTTATTGTAACTCTATTAGACATATCGTTGCAAAATATTTCTTCATACCGATTTTCTCGTTCTGTACGTGAATAGAATTTCAAAACAAATTTTAGTTAATTTGATAAAAGTAGTTTACATTTGCGGAATTCAAATTGTTACAAGCATTTCGAATTATAATTAACAGCCAGGTTCAAGATATTGCTTTAATTCGAGATAATCGTATTAGCTCACTGCACTGATTTTGCCTCAAGCTGATTGATGTGCTCATCTGTCTCAACTATGTTATAGTGCATATTGCACTGTTATTGACAGTAAATTCTAGTAGTCAAAACAGCTTTGTATTTTTATCCCACATAATCTAGTCATACACGCAATTGTAAACATCTGCTTTTTAAGAAAATACAGAGGTGTGAAAAAGTTTTCGCAACAACCTAACTTTTTAACATCATGTTTACAAAATAGGTATGAAATATCTCTTCATTACCATTACCATTAGTTTATTTATTTTTTTATTTTTAAAATTCTTTAAAAAAACAATAGTAATTATTGCGTAAATCTCTTAATATGTTACATATTATTTTGAAAAATAATGAGCTGATTCTTAAATTCTACCTATACCGGGTGCCCGGATTTCGTAGGGACAGCATGGGTATCTTTCTTATTATTAAAGATAGAGATTTGGTTAAATGGGCAATGTTGTGCAGGATTGAATGCTGATTCACATTTCGTTGAAAATGTTAAATTCCGAATCGTTTAGAAATTATATCAAAAAAACTGAAAATCGTGATTTTTTAAAAGTCGAATATTTCCCTTATTATAAAAGATATTGAGAAAAGTTTCATATGAAAGTTGTTTAATTTAATGAGACAAAGTCAAAAATCATGTCAAAATAAAATTCAAGATGGCGGTTTCCGAGATATTAATATACACTTTCTTATCTTAAATGGACGCCATATTGCTTTTTACATGGTTAAATAGAATTTTTGTTTCTCTTTTCAACGATGTATAACAACCTATGTCTGAATACAA
>JABXWE010003372.1:0-17728 GCA_014611495.1 Limonius californicus | reverse complement strand
TATATATATATATATATATATATATATATATATATATATATTAGCAACTTTTCTATACCTCTCTTGGCCGCCTGTCGCATCCCGAACGCCACTCCTTTTTATCCTGCCACGCATCGTCGTTCCATAGCCATTTTTACTCCGTCCCCCCATCTAGTTCTGTGTCTTCCCCGTTTTCGTCGTCTATGGGGGATCCACTTCCATGCTTCCTTTGGCAACCGCCATTCTTCCATTCTTTTCATATGTCCGTACTAAGACAGTTGCTTCTTTTCGATGGTGTCAGCTAGCGTTACTTCTACGTTCATTCTCTCTCTGATAGTTTCAGTTCTTATTCGGTCTAATAAGATCACACCGCAACATCTCCTCCAGTAGTTATTTTCCACTGCATTTATTCTTCTTTTCATATTTTGGTTTAACGTCCATATCTCTGACCCATACGTTACACAACTTTCTACTAAAGATTTGAACATGTGTGTTTTTGTCTCCTTTCTGATTCCTTTACTCCATAGTACGGAGTTGAGTTTACTAGTTATGGCTCGCCCTTTTCCCAGTTTTTTAAATATATCTCTGTCATCTCTTCCGTCCTCTGTTAGTATTCCGCCTAGATATTTATATTCATTTGTACTATTTATTATACCCTTGTCTGTCAACAATTGTTGTCTCTGTCCTTGATTTCCTATTGCCATATATTGTGTCTTTTCCGTATTCGTCTCTAGGCCCCATTTCTCGTACTTCTCCATAAGTTTTCTTACCATATAAGTCGTATCCTCTATGGCTTCAGCAAGAACAACCTGATCGTCCGCAAATAATAAACTATATATGTTTTTGATTCTCTCTCCAGTTAAGACACCCATTTTATTATCGTTTTAATCCACTATTTAAGAGCTGAGTTCAGGTACAGTTTAAATAAGGTTAGTTTCGTTTTTATAGCAGTTTATTACATTAAATAATGCAGGCTTAATTTTACTGCTAAAATTTAAAGAGTGTATGATAGTTTATTACTTAGGAAGTTCATGAGGGCAATTGGTAAAACCATCATGACCAGGCGCAATTGCTCCAAAATAATAATACAAGCGCATTTTACCGAGTTACGTTTAACATCGGGTGTGCTATTCATTATGACTATTCCACGAACAAAATTTGTATTTCGTGGTTCTTGATGCTTTACCTCTCTATCTGTGACAACACCAACATTTCCAGTAGAAAACTTAAGCTCAAATCTAATTGGTTAGCTACAATATATATTTTTTAAATTATTGATTATGATTGGCTAGTGTTTAATAGTAATACGAACGGAATGCGATCAGAAATAGAAATTTCTTTACCTATGATTGTAATTTGAATGTTGATGTTAAAGGAAGTCACAATCACAAAAAGCAAGCCATGAACAAGGATTTTTATTTGTAACAAGTGTGTTTCAAATTATTTTGTTTAAATAAATGTATGATGTTTGTTTTACTATTGTAGAGTTAAAATTTTTAAGTAATTGAACACTGCTATCGATTTTATCACTATGTAGTGGTTGTTGGTAAGGAATTAAAAACCTTTCCTTGAATAATAGAATGGTAGTGATGTAAAAAAATATGTAAATAAAGAATGTAGAGTTAGAACTGGAGAAACAAACTTTGAATACAAATGCGAAATTAATGACTTAGTTAACACGTTTTCCGTTGCTATATGCATTATATTTTCTTAGAAACCAAATCTCTACAACAAAAGTTCGTGTATTAAATATTAGGAAAATATTTATTGTTTATGATTTGTCTATAAGAACCTGTAACATGCAATGATCATCCAAATTTTACAAGAAATTCACACCAAAAATATTGTCGCTGTATCCTTTGCTCATCAATACCCGACCACGACCTCTTTCGTATTTACTTCTTATGGGTTTGATCGTCCAATCCACTACAAAGCCAACATAAGAATATGTAATTATATTATGAAAGATTTACCTTACCTAATCCCGACTTCACACCTAAAACATAAAATCGTATTAGGAGTCTTTTTCGGTGCTTTTATGTACTTTAAACTAACCTTGCCACACACGTTCCGGTGACTTTTCTATAGGGGCTTTTACACCACAACCGAAAGGTTCGCAATCGTCATTATAGTCGTGTTTGCCAATCGGCCCAATATCGCCAGAAATATTGTTGACGTCGCTATTGCTTCCATTACTGTCCTCTCCGCCATTGTTATTTCCATCACTATCGTCTCCATCACTACTTTTTCCACCACTACTATTTCCACCACTACTATTTCCTCCACTACTATTTCCACCACTACTATTTCCTCCACTACTATCTCCACCGCTACTATTTCCACCACTACTATTTCCACCACTACTTTTTCCACCACTACTATTTCCACCACTACTATTTCCTCCACTACTATCTCCACCGCTACTATTTCCACTACTACTATCTCCACCACTACTATTTCCACCGTTACTATCTCCACCACTACTATCTCCACCGTCACCATCTCCACCATTACTACCATTACCACCGTTACCATCTTTATCACCATTATCTCCATCGTTACCATCTGTACTATTACCACCGTTACCATCTCCACCACTACCACCTCCACCGTTACCATCTCCATCACTATTACCTCCATCGTTACCATCTGTACCATTATTACCTCCATTGTTACCATCTGCACCATTGTTAACTACAACTCTGGAATCGTTACCGATACTATCATCATCACTACAATCATCATCCTTAGAGCCTTTATCACGTACATCACCTCTTCCAGAATCTCCATTGCTGGAGTTGTTATTCTCAGTACGATATTTGTGTGGTTTCAAATCGTCATAATCGCTGTAATCATAATGTATTGCTCGGCCATCTTTATATTTCAGTGATTTCGCCGAAATCTTCTTCGTCTTCTTCTTTTTCTTTTTCTTCTTCCTACTCTTCATCGTCTGATTACTGCGCAGTCGCTTCAAATCATTTCCACTTTTACTTAGAGCGTCTTTTTTCCTTGCCAAGCTTGTAGCAGATGGAAGAATGTGAGAATTACTTTTGGCAATAGCTGACTGTCTTCCGTCCACAATAGCACTCTTCCTACTTTTGTCGTGGTTCACAACATTTCGCCTTGATGCAAAAACATCCCTTCGGTTTATGTAATCGACTAACGTGTTAGCGACAGTATCTATATCGGAGAGAACCTCTGCGACGCTTTGGTTATTTGTGACTAAAACGACTTGATTACTATTTATTTTACAGAAACAAACTTTTTACCTATGAAACCAGAGAGTACTAAGATCCATATATGTATTTTCACCATTGTTGTTAATAACTGAATAAGCGCTTAATTAAACTTGCACAACAAACTTGGATATTAACATTATTAATTTTAGTATTTAAAAACTAATTGTTTCGTTAAATAAATATGTGATCCATAAACGAACAAAGACGCAATTTAAGATCTAAATTAATAAGTTAATAAAGGAAGAATATTTACAGTTGCAGTGTGCAGTTTCAACGCCATTTGACTAACAAGTGCTCATGCTTTCTACTTTATTGCGATACGGGCATTGTTAGTAATATGAGCTAATGTTTATGTTTTTATTCTAATTGACCTTTTGTTTTTGCTTATTAAGCTATCAAATATTTATTTGAACTATATACCAATTAACACAATTGCTGTTGTTTTTCGTATCGTTTACACTAATAAGTTCTGTTTTCTTATTCGATATCATTAGGTGCTTAGTTCAAATTTCCTCTGCGCATTCGTGTATTGCGTGATCTACCTGAACTCCCAGACCTAATGTGGCCTAATCTTGCACTATTCTTTGCATATAGCCATATCACAACAACCATTTTTCTTCTCCTTGGTCTGTTACGTGATCTAATCTGGAAAACCTCCGACTTCCTCGTGAAAAATGCATTTCCACACATTGTAGTAGTTATCCCTAGCTTATTCAGGTCCCAGGTTAGCGACCCTTATGTAAATACTGTACTTTCCCTAGCTTTCATGAAACAAAGCGTCTCAACCCTTGCAGGATCCCAGCTACTTCGGAAGTCTTCTGCCACTCTACCCTGTCCTTTGCCAGTCTCTGCGAGTTTTTAATCTTCATCACTTTTAAGTCAGTTTCAACACTTGCGCTTCGGTCTACCTCTTTTCCTCACTCCTTCTAGCTACCACATATAGTTAAAATTTGAATTCTTCCTTTTTCATTTGATCTTCCCACATGTCCTGTTGTCAATCTTCATCCACTCCTTCTATCACTAAATATCAGATTCTTTCAATATTTGTTTATAAACCACAGCATTCCTATCAAATAAGTGATATCATCTTCAGCAAGCTAAATTTGTTCATCCTCAAACAGTGTTCAATTATCAGTATGCTCATTTCCAGTATTGCTTTGTTTATTGTTTAATAGTGTTGGTGACAAACTGCAACCTTAACGTAATGCTGTTGATATTTTATACGAGTAATAGGCAGTTACTTGCCATTGCGACCGCATTTTGATATAGAAGCAGTTGTAACCCAAATCGCTAATAAAATTCTAGAGGTAGTCGGACTATCAATTCCCATACAACCCAACGATATACAAAAGTGCCTTGGTGGAATACTGAATGCCAAAAAGCAGTCAGTATTACAAATGAAGCATTAACGAATATAAGCAGACAAAAACTATATAAAATTTAATTGAGTACAAGAGCACTTACGAGAAGGGTCGCTCAAGATAGATCTACATATTCGATATATAAAAGATCTTCTTCTTCTTCTTCTTCTCCCTTGACTACGGACAATTCCCTGTTTGTGTTCTGCCTCATTCTGTGGATGAAGAGAACCAGCTCTGAGTCCATCTCGCAGGTGGTCGTTCAGGTAGCCTTTTCCCTCTCGGTCCTTCGTCCATACATATTCGAGCCAATTGATTTTCATCCATTCGTTCGACGTGGTCTTTCCTTTTTCTTTTTCTTGTTTTCGGCTATTTGACCACTTCTTGTGTGTTACATCTTTGCCAAATGGAACCCTTACTTGTAGTTTCAACTCCAAGATACTTGAATGTGATTACTTGCTCGACTATTGATTGCTTGCAGAGCTTGCATCTACAGGGTCCTTGGATATAACCATATATTTTGTTTTCTGTGGCGATATTTGCATGTTATACTGTTTGGCAGTTATATTGAACTGATGTGCTAGTCTTTGCAGATCGTCCTCGTCTGCGATTAAGAGCGCATCGTCTGCGTAACACATTACATTAATACTGTGCGCGCTCATTTGATAACCTTGTTTGGGTTTAATTGCTAGTACTATTAACTATACGGTTCATTGCCAGATTAAATAAGAAGGGAGTAAGTGAGTCCCCTTGTCTCTTTCCTTCATTAATGGCTATGTTGTCTGATAAACCTTCGGAGGCTTCTATTTTTGTGGCGATATATATAATAAATGTTGGTTTTGAGGATTCCGCGGGTGTTGTATGCTGAGGTTGGTTTCCAGGAATTCTTCCGCGTAGCAACTTCTTGGTCCTGGGATGGACCGGGCTGGTTTTCTTGACGACATTTCGGTAAAGTCACATTTGTCATCTTCAGGTCTTGTCGGATAACTTTCTGCTGACGCTTCTTGTAATACGACTGTTGACGTTCGTTTCTGCTGGAGCTATATATACTTCTTGGCCGTTCCGTGTGGCTGCGCTTTGTTGATTTCGCGCTCGGTTGCGTGTGACGGGACCGGCTATGGCTGGAACGTTCTGATTTTGTTGAGGTGGATTTGTGTTTTCTTGCTGGTTTCTGTAGTGTGTTTGTTTTTTGGCGAGGACCGATTTCCAAGCGGATGGTAGTCTTTGGGTGTCATCACGAGAATTTAGTTTTCTTGAGTGTTTCTCGATTTCTATTGCTTCCCTTATTATTCTTGATTTTAGGTGTCCTATGTTGGCCAGTACTTTGGTGTTTTCGAAAGCAATTTTGTAAGATGATGTGCTTACATGTTGTGCCAGTGATGAAGTCTTTTAGTTCTTTCGTACGGCATTTTCGTGTTCTTCTTTTCTCACATTGACTCGTCTATTCGTTTGATCCATGTAAGTTTGATCGCAGTCCTGGCAAGGAATTTCGACACCTTGATTCTCCAGAGATATCCTTGTTTTGGGGTTTCGTAGAATGGAACTGATCTTTCTGTTTGTTGTGAATGTAGTTTCCACATTGTGTCTTCGTAGAATTCTAGAGATTATGTTTGTTGTTCCTTTGACGTATGGCAGGTGGGCTTTGGATGTAAGTTTTTCTTTTTCATCCTGTGGCTTAACTCGGTTGGGCTTAAGTGTATCATTGGTATCATGGTTTAATTCTTAAAGCCATTTTGTCGCAGAGCTTTTCGGAGTTTCTTCATTTCTTGGTCTATATTTTCTGGGTCTCCCAGTCGTTGAGAACGGGTGACCAGGGTTTTGACCACTGATCGAAGTTGTGCTGGATGGTGGTTTGTGAGATTAACAAAGCGTAGGAAGGCAGGGTGATTGCATTCGATTGCTTTTTCTATAATCTGTCTTACTATGAAGATCGCGTCCGTTGTTCTTCTATTCCTTCTAAAGCCTTGTTGTTCTTCTGCCATTTCAATTTTCTTCTCTAATTTTCCTTGGTGACTGCAGTGAATAATTTTGCACCGGTGTTTAACAGTGTGATCTCTCTACAATTGTCTGGTATTTTTCGGTTGCCTTTTTTATAGGTCGGTATTGTTATACTGTTTTTCCATTTTTTGGGCACTAGTCCATTAGTTAGGATTTATTAAAGAGAATATGCATGGGTTCAATGAGTGCCTGTCGCAATATTTTAGCATTTCGTTTGTGATTGAGTCCGCCCCTGGGGTCTTTCGGTTTTTGAGTTGGCGTATTTCCTTTTTTACGTCTTCTAATGGTATTGTGATGTAGTTATCATTTAAATGGTTTGTTTCGTATGCAAGAAGGAGGTTTTGATTTGGCTCTGTTGTTTGGCCAAATTGTTCTTTAAAATAGCTCATCCATTCTTCCTTTGTTACATGGTTTACTTTAACATATTCGTTTATGCGTTTCTTTCATTTCTGCAGCATTCTCCATAAACGTTTATGGACATCATATAGGTCGTATTCCATGTACTTTATATAACTTTCCCAGTATTTTTCTTTTCGTTTTCTTGATTAATACTGTTTTTTACTTGTTTATATTCTTGATGTTCTTCCTCGGATGGTGTGCTTTTATGTTTCAGGATATATATAAAAGATAGTTGCCAAAAATATTGAGCGTAATTAATGCTGTTTCCTACAACTATTGGGGAGCAAAACAGAATACGCTCATGACCTTAGTATACGCTTTCATCCGATCAAAAATGGAATATGCTAGTTTCATATGTGCAGGGACAAAGCTAAACACATTAAAAAAGTAGACTATATATATTACTGGTTTAAGAATTACGACAGGAGCGTTTACAACTAGACTATTGCTAAGTCTTCTCAGCGAAGCTAGCCAGACGCTATTAGAATATAAACGAAATTTTCAACTCCCAATTATAAGCTAGTATTCATCCATACCTATGAAGAGTAAGTTCCCAAGCAACAAATAAACTGCAAACCGTATTCTCTGTAACAAGGTAAAGGAAGAAGACAAAACAAAATGCTTAATATTTAGTGTTTAGAGGTATAATTTTCAAGAAAAATATGATAATGTCCCATTATTATCGGCAGGACTGATCAAATCCAGTGTATTCATAACCCCTAGTTCTTGATGTAGAGATACCTTGGGCTTCCAAATTTGAACAGTGTGGAAGGATTACCTATAAATTAAATATACTGTATATTACTTATAATAAGTAGGTAAAGATCCATAGTCAGTCCATCTACGAATTATTTAAAAAACAAGCCTCGAGATGTACGAACCTGTTGCTCGAGTCGCCACTGACTACGACATTTCCTGTAAAATCTATAATAAAACTGCAAAATTGTTTTATTCCATGAACGATACAACTACTTCTGCTTTTCACGAATGGCAGGAATTTGCAAACAAATAATCACTGCTTATATTCTCCATTATTAATTGAAAATATGAATGTAGCTTTTCTCTTAATTCGGCTACAGGGTGGAGAAAGTCCAAAAGATTGATTTTCCTTTCATCGACGCCCCATAAGAACGGAGAAATAGGACGAACTAGTTGTTTTAAACACAGAGTCTTTGTTCGAACACCCAGTCTTCACGGGGCCATTAATGGGGGCAACGGAGTTAATTTTATCCCTATAAAACGATAAGGAAAACCTCAGGGTATTCTCAACTAAGATATTGACTCTTGATTTTATTTACTCCGAGGTTTATTACGGTACTCAAACTTTATTACAAGAGCTATTTTAGCCCCACCCTATTTTCTCTGGGCACAAAATGCTTGCACGACTAGCTAAGACTCCCTTTGTTCAAGCAGAAAAACACGCTAACTGGATCCAACTGGACAACACACCTACCAGCGATAAAGTTCGAGAAACTGAAAGGTGGCGTAAAATGCGCAATTTAAGAATTACACTAATGAAAGAAATCTACCAATTACCAATTATGCGACTTTAGTCTAAATATCCGATAAAACAAGAACAACAGACTACGCTTATCTAAGAAAAAATATACATGATGATATATGTGTTTATTTTTATTTTAAATATTTATAAGGAAACAGTTCCATGACTTAGAGTATTTCTCATTTACCTTTTAAAGGGTCTGCAAATGGCGACGCATTCCTGCAAGAGAAAAATGTTTACATAAAATAGAAATATGGAATGTATATAGAAATGGCTTCTCATCACTTTATTAACTACTCATCAAATTTTCTTTATCGTGCATTCATTCGTTTCACTTAACCACAAAGTACATAAGTAACTAATATACTCGTACACGAAATTTATACAGGGTGTTAATGAATTGCTGTGTCAAACTACTAGCTGAAAGCTGAAAGTATACATGAAAACGAAATAGTTTTTGTTAATAAATGTATGGTTAAAAGTGTTTCCTTTCAGGGATAGAGCTTAAAGATTCTTTAAGAAGCACCTAAATGTAGGCAACTCAATGTATTACTTACTATTTGTTTCCATAACGACGGAAATTAATACAGGATAAATTAGAAAAGTGGGAAAGAGAGCTTTATTTATCCTGTATTAATTTCCGTGGTTATGGAAACAAATAGTAGGTAGAAAATTGAGTTGCCTACATTTAGGTGCTTCTTAAAGAATCTTTGAGAAGCTCTATCCCTGAAAGGAAAAACTTTTGACCATACATTTATTAACAAAAATTGTTTGTTTTCATGTATATTTTAAGCCCTAGAAGCTTGTGTAAATGCTGGGGTTTTAAAATACACAGCCTATACATAAACAAAACTGAGCAACAATTTTTGCAGCGACACTTATAATTCTGATAGATTTTGATTGATCCTAACCTATTACATTGCTAATATGATACAAATTATATGATGTGTTGAAACGTATTAAAGCATAATTTTCAGTCAATACAAGAACAGTCTGACAGTCTTTAAGTATGTAGAATGTAGATAGGCAATCTTCGAAAGGTGGCACATCAATGCATGTTACTAATTTGAAAACATTTACAATCACTCTGTCCTTTCTCTTTACTTTATAATGAGAAGCATTTTAGATTTTATTTTGTGCAAACATTGCGCCAGATAAGGTTTTTATATTATCCAAATATGTAAAATAATACTAATTTGGAAGCTAACATACGCAATAGTTGATATTACAAATTAATAAAGTATTAAGTACGCCATGAAATCATCTCTTCAGGTTTAGACCGCGTCGTCGTAGTATTGATTGATGCTGACGTATCGCTAACAGCTGCAGGGTTGCATTATCAAAGCGCGCCAGGCCAAAAAATCACGAAAGGATGCCACTGAATCCAAAATAATAAAATTCAACAAGTTTGAAAAGAAGCCAACCATAACGAATAATGTCTATAAAGAGGTCATATTAACCTAACAGAAGAAACACTGTTCCAACACACGCAGTCACTGCTTCAGAAAGGTTTCAGATCCGCCCAAAGTACTTATTGAAGAAATAATTGGAATTGAAACCGCTGTAGCCGCCTTTGTGCATCCATCCTGATGAAATCCAAATCATCCAAAAGTAATATAACCAGAGAGGAAAAACTAACTGCAAACATTATACCGTGCTACAAGCCGAAAAACAAACGCGACAAGAACAACGAAATGGTGTCTCTACTAGCCCCTGTAGCAAAGAATTAAACCGCACGCAACGACATTGCGAAGGAAGTATGACAGGACATCAAAACCGCTCCAATAGATGTTAGTCTGATGAAACTCCTGATCATGCCGGTTCCAGCGTTACCCAAGATTTATGCTCTTCCAAAGATCCACAAGGAAAGCATACCCTTAAGACATACACTAAGCGGCATCTACTCCACCACTCAAAAACTGGCTCAAATGCTGAAACATCTGAACGAGAAAACATCATCCCATGTATTACACTCAAAAGATTTTGTGACTAAAATAAATTCACAGAAAACGACCTGCTGTTCACTAAAATTGTCACCGATAAAGAAATCGAATTAGTAAAGCAGATACTCCCAGATGAATTTACCAGCTCGTTCAACTGTGCTTACAGTCCAAACTTTTTAGTTCGCCAGGAATGATATACGCTTTGATAATGTTACGGTTAACGAAACGTCAGCATCAACCAATTCTACGACGGCGTGGTCTAAGCCCGAAGAAATGCCTTGATTAGACGCAAACCGCAGATGTCTGAAACTTCACATTCACTACGCTATATAGTAATTTTGGGGTCAAATTACGTTTATTAAGGAAAACCATGAACTTAACTAACTAACAAGAAAGTAAATCTACAGATAACTCATCTGTTATTCCTACAAACCTTCTGCAGAATTATTTTCTTCTGTAGCAGAATAATAGCTCCCCAAGTTAGCGCCTGCGCCGTGTATTCCTCCCAAAGATTTTTGATCTAAATGATTAATGGGAGTCAGTTGCCCTGACAGATCAGATATTTCACTGGCTTGAAGGAAAGCAACTAAAAAAGAAAATAGCGTAAAAAAAAGCAGAATCAGTTTGAACTGCTACCTAAGAAGCACCATAATAACAATGTAAAGATCCTTGTATTGACCATTGCGGAGTTACTGAATATCACAATTTAATTACTCATAATTTATGTTGAATGTTATTTGCGTGTTTATTACCAACAGTAGTATGAATTCGATATCTACACAATAGCTAATAAAATTACTCCATTTATGGCTACTTAATTTGCTTATATTAATTAACAATTAATCAGGTTTTCTCTTGATAAGACATTAAAATATGTAAGTTTCTAATTCAGTCAATTCAGTAATTTATAATGCATACTAAAAGCCAACATCAAAAGATTAATACCAAAAAATGTAAATCTGAAATCAGATTATCCTTCGAATTATTGTAACCGATAGGAATTTGATATTAAAAATTAAAAGAAATATGCAATATTATCCAATATCAATCTTTACTTACTACTTTCCAAAGAAGTCATTCTCATACCAGTTAACAGTAATACATGAATACATGTATAGTAACCCATTAGATACATAGATGCATGATATGTATATGGACATGTGTTAACTAGCTAATTGGAACAAAACATGTAGTTTCCTAATCAGACTTCAAAATTTTTAATAATCTCAGTGATGGTTTGAAAGTTCAACTGCGACCTAGAAGAGGCGAAACTAGCGGCAGAACTAGGAGAAGTAGATGACGAAGGGTGTTCCAACATTGCAGTAGTAGCAGACGGAGCGTGGAGTAAACGGTCATGCCGCACTAATTATAACGCCTTGTCAGGGGTTGCGTGTACAGTTGGACTTCGGACAAAAAAGGTGCTGTATATGGCCGTTAAAAATAAATTTTATTTGATATGTGCGCGTAAGGATCTGTACAAAGATAACTAATGTCCAGAGCACACCTGCTACAGAAATTGGACCGGCCCATCAACTGGAATGGAGGCTGCAATCATAGTAGATGGTTTCAAGAAATCAATGGAGATGGATGGAAATTGAATGCAAAAACCATATTATGCGCAATTACATAAACAAACTACTAGAAGTTGCCAAAAAGACAAAAACCAAGAAAAACGAATTACAAGATGTAATTTCAGAAAATATTCTCAGGTTTCGTAGTGCAAATTGCGCAGTACGTCTTGCGCAAATATAATAAAAACTTTACTATAGTCGAGACCACTTTGGGAAGGCAGTTTTGCAAGGTACTTGGCATTTAAAACTTCACTTGCGTTAAGAAATGTTCCCGTGCGTTGAAAGAAGACAACCGCTTTAACGCTGGTCTTAGCAAAGAATTTATACACGTCAGCTCCAAGCAGGCAAGATACAAAACGAAAAGCGGATTATCTTTTGTTACGTACATTGCTTTAAGATTGGGTAGAAATAAAACAGAGTTCCTCAAACTTTATAAAGCCATACCTAGCTCATAGGCATTTTGTTGTTTGTTTTAATTAATTTAATTATACATATTGTAGTACTAAAATTAGTTTTAATACGAAACGCATTAATTCCAAATTATAACAATTTCAAAGAAAAATTCTAGTAACAGATTATAGTTTTTATATTAAAAAATCAGAATTTAAATTTCAGAATTATACGAAAAACACAGTTTTTAATTTTTTGTAACTGAATCCATAAATTTCTTTAATTAAACATACATTAGTTAATTGCACACTTACACGAATTAATACGTGTATAAAGTATAAAAAAAATTTATAAGTATAATGAAATATATAACATTGCACAAAATCATAATTTTCCGTCGTCACTATCACTTTCCAAATAATCATCGTCACTTGACTCGTCTTGTAAATTTATCACTATTGGAGGAATATCGTCGATTACAATTTCCCGTTCCAACCAATTTTCAATTAGTTCAGTGGTATCATTGAATATTTTAAAATATTCAATGGTGGTATGTTCGATACATTTTCACCAATTTTCTGATAGACATTGATTTAAAGCTTGATTCCACATATTCAGCACCTGTTCATCCCTGTGTCCATTTTTTATCAATACACGCCATAGCAGTAAAACTCACTTGAGGTAGATTCAAAAATTCGTGCTCTTTGGTGACGCTTTACAAATGAACTGATAATGGTGTTTAAAATTGACTTCCTTATATATTTGAACATGTTTAAAACTATTTAATTTTAATGCATTACATTCAACAAAACTAATTACCTACCTACTATTAACGACTTTAGATGTTAAATGACTATAGAAAGTAATTGGTTAATAATTGATATTTAATACCATCGTAAACTTCAAATTTCTTTGTATTTATGTCCTAATTTAGCTAGAAATGCTTTTCATAAGGTCGCCCAATGCAATTGAATATTTTAAATAATTAGAACGTACAGCGCCGCTTCAGTTATTAACTTGTTGAGAACTGCAGGTTTCCGTTTGGATAGATTTTAACTTACACCGTACGAAAATGCCTACGGCAAGAACTGCTTTCCCAAAGTGGTCTCGACTATAGGCACAAGAAAAAACTTACCTATTTTTTGTACATAAAATCCATTCGCGTATTTTTCATGCTGGAAAAGACGTCTATGACTTTGTTGTCAAAATCCGAGATAGACTGGACGAACTTCTTTTCTATTGATAGGACCGCCAATGCGTTCAGTCGATCTTTTTGCACACAATTAACTTCCATCATTGAAAAAACGTCACTTTCGTCTTTGAATTGAAACGCGCGATTGCGCGAAAACAGCGCTCCAAAGTGCAAATTCAAACGTTGACTGCAAACGGGAACAATGTGCTCGGTGCCCCATTCGCCTGGTATATCGCGTATAGCGAAGATAACCAATAGGCAACCGAATCTTACTTCTACATAGGTACAAATCAGAGCGTTCCCCGGAAAATAGTTTTGAGGCTGTTAGCCGCGCTTGTGGTGCGGAAGGAAAATTTGATACCATCGTTAAAATTATGAAATTAAAATAATGCACTGAATTACATGCGAATTTCTTTCTGTGTTAATCTTGGTGGTTGGGTGGGAACGTGCCCGTGTGCCCTTTAGTGCAAGCCGCCACTGTAAACAATACAACTGCACGTGGTTAATTCTCAAAAATGTGGGTTTTATAAACTATAGAAATAGAAATACTTACCGATGAAATGAAAACAAACAATTCCTTGATTGAGGAGCACTGCAAATAACGCATTTTCGCACCATTTTAGATTAAAATTGAAAATTTCAATAACACAAAACGTTTCCACATTTGCAGGTTATGCGCTGTTCTTGTGACTTGTCTCACTGACAGTTTAATTTGTGTAATTCTCGCCATACGTCAACAGCAACTGGGCGAGCGCCAATATTGAAAAGGGTACAAGTGAAACAACATTATTGGATGTCATGCAACGGCAAAAGAGACAGATAAAAAAAAGTTTGTTGGGATCCTTACAACAGTGACGTATCTAGTTTCTTATGGAGTAGTATTATCCATGTAAATGTGTATGATCTAAGCTATCAGTAGGAGTTTAGTTAACGAAATTGATAATTTTGAAGAAAAAATTGCTGCAAAATATAGAGAGTACTCTGTTTAAAAAGCCAAGTTACAACACACTGGTTTATTTGATTTTTAGTTGCTTTTCTGAATTACTATCTATTAAACAGATGAGAACAAATATTAAACTCTGTCCTCTAATTGTTTTCCTTATCTCCAGTAAAAATAGAGATATTTGGATGAGGGGAAGGGGTATGATTACAGAGACAAATGTATACACAAATTAAAAATCTAATCAACAACACAACAAAACTACAAACATACTTATAGTTTATTTTGTACAACTATATACATTAATAAAATTATTTTACTTACAGTAATGTAATGTAACCCAACTGAACTCACATGTCCCATAACAATGCTTGAAAACCAAAATTGCGACTAGGAATAAGGAAATGATGGAATTATTACTGTTTAAATTATAAAATAGGTTTATACCAAACAATCTGGCCACCTAGACAACCGCTGACCAGTTGGTAATGCTTAGGATTAAATTTACAGCTAACAACAACATCAGAATGATAGTTGCTCATCTCGGCAATTGTGTATAATTGTTGGGGCTGTTCTGGCACACAGTAACACAACTCTTGCATATGTTCATTAAACCCAAGCAATCGAACACCTTTATCATATGGGGAGCATACAATCCGTCCGTCACTGGAAAAGCATAACTCTTTAATATATCCTTTGCCTACACTTTTTTCCTTAACAAAGTGCGTCAGTCGAGGCACATTTAGAAAGATGCGGTTTCTGTCTTCTGGAGGGCCCCTGAGCTCCCTGCCAACGGTTTGTCCTATTATTCCACTGTTTATAATCCCCATTGTTGTCTGAATGGTGTCAGGTACGTTCGGGCCATGTTGAGATCTGTAAGCACTGAGATGCGCGTTTGTAATAAATCCCATCCATATGTCAGTGGGTCTTCGATTGGTCACATCTGCTGTGTCATTTTCATCTGGAGGTATTTCTGGCTCTTCTACATAACGGAATGCATCTTTATATTCGTTGGGATCACGTGTTTGGATGTCATGAACGGCCGTGCACTGCAATTATTACAGAAATATTAAATCAACAAATGTAGGCGCTTCAAATTTGTGTTTCAAAATGTTGGTAGTTGCTGATTTGAACGAAGAGAGTTGGTTTACTTGAGATAAACCAAAGGTGGAAGGTTTTTTTACCATGCAGTGTGACGATAACTTAAGGCTAATTCACAATTAAAATATTCGTGTATGTTAATAGTCTTTACGTTTCATTGCTAAGCACCGGCCTCTTCTCTGCCACGTGCTTCTCCTCAGCACAAAGGAGAAGCACAAGGGATATACATTTTAACATTGAATACGGAAGACTGTTTTTGACCTTCTCAGCTAAACAATAAAGGTGGGAACCTATTATTCTCTTACCAAAGTGGGGAAGTCTTAATTATTATCGCTTTTATGTGGCCAATGCATAAATAACTTATTAAGTCCCAGAGTAGACTACGAGATTAGATAGAAATAAAAAGTTCAATAATTAAAGGGTTTGTAATGAAAACGTAAAAAATATCTCCGAAAATATCGATTTTAAGTAGAGGACAATATTTATATACATTGTGGAGAATTAACGTACCAATTACAAAATATAATAATATACAGGGTCTTTTGAAAAAATAGAGAAAATTCTCTTTGAAATAAATTAAATTTGCGTCGATGTAAAAAAAACACCATGTATAATAAAATTAATATCTGGCGATTGTGTCATTTTATTACATCACTTGGCTACATAACTGCAAAATAAGTAATATTAATTAATCGTAATACTCACACACCTTATTAATTTATTAAACCTTATGCTGGCTAAAATTTTCACATTTTTTAAATAAACTCGGCAACGGCTCATTCAAAATCAAAACTAAGTGATTGTTGGAAAGATAATTGTACGCTGAATTCATAAATGAAAAAATTTACAGGATGTTCTATTTAAAAAATAATGCTTTGAAGATGATCCGCTATAGCCAACCACCCTGTATATTTAAAAATATTTTTAAAATGTGCACATCTTGTCACTACATCAGTTTAAAAACGGAAAATCTTCCAAATTATTTTAATGAACAACCTTGTATATTAAACACCGTTGCTCCCATTTTCACTAATTAACACGCGCTTTTTTTTGTATTTCCATTCCTCTAGGGTTTTGTTAAAGATGGAATACTAAGTTATACAAATTAAACTTTCACCATTACTTTCCGAGAGATGGATTTAAAGGTTGGATAAAAACGTTCAAAAAATATATGCCAACAATGAATATGAAAAAATCTAAAGTAATGGAAATTACAATGGAAAACATCAACTTAAAGGTAGAAATTGAATGCAAAAAGTCAAAATGTATAAATATCTGGCGTGTTACTGTAACGGTATTTTAGCCTAGGTTGTTCGCAACCATTTCACACTGGGCTCAAGAGTGCACAAATTTGCGCTTCCCTCTCTCTCTCAGCATATAGGAGCTGCGCGTGTTTGACTTTTGGAAAAACAGGATTTCTGGTTGGACATTTTTGCGTCTGGAGAAGCGAACGAATCGTTGCATTAGATTTTTCTCGCTAAAGTGTGTTTCACTTTGAGTTCATCTCGATTTTATGAGGAAATCTAAAGTTATAACGTGGTCTTTAGTTGATTTTTAGATGTACGTTATTGGCCTTAGTGCCGCTTTGATCAACGTTTCGATTTTATTGTAATTTTGTCGGGTCGATCGGAGTTTACCGATTGGTAAGTTTTATCCTTTTGTTTTTTGAAGTTATGGCTGTCCTAACATTTTCCTAATATCCGAATTTAGACAATTTGGGGACGGCGAGATTTTGCCGAAGTTTTCTGTACTTTCAGTTGTTGGATCTGCTGCGTGCGAGAAGTAGTTATCTGCGTTCAAACCAATTAGCCTGCGAGTGAAAACAGGTGTCGAACACGAGGCCGTTTCAAGGAACAAGAACGCTTCGCCACTCCGGATCAAACAGGGAAGTGCTCATTAATTTTAATTTCGATGATTTTGGAGACGATGTAATTACTCCTTGTTTATGTGTACGAATTTCTTTATATTACGGGGTAGATAAACTGGGTTGTAGTTGCATAGGTTGTTTTTGAACTAGTTTTATGGCGTAATACAGTGTTATCTTAGCATGTATAAGTATTAGCGTACATAATCATGGGAGTTTCACTTGATATACAGAGTAAGTCAACCTGAGCGGT
>JABXWE010003369.1:0-15477 GCA_014611495.1 Limonius californicus | reverse complement strand
ATTTTATAATTTTACATTCTTATGCAGCTAACTTGTCCCTCCTTGCAAGTGATTGATGCAACCCAAAATACATATAGCATGGCAACCACTTTTTCTTAATCTATGTCATTTTGAAAACAAGCTGTTAATTCATTTAAATTGTAGAGAAGATGATTTCAAATCATGAGAAAACTGATGTGTTACTTATTTTTTAGAATGCCGCGATAATCCGGCTGCAGCCCGCCATTCATGTAACAGGCGCTACCAAAGTACAAGACCACCGCCTCAAAAAATAGTTAGACGCCTAGTATTTTCGTTAAGAAACGATTGGATCCATTATTTTAATTGTTTATTAATGATGCAACAGTTTAAAATATTGGTGAAGAGAATAGCCATCGCTTGCACTGTTCCAGCATAGAAAAATCCCATTGAATACGTGTTACCCATTTTTAAAAAGTTTTATGTAAAGGTTTTACTATGGCACAGTGGGTAGCCATATACTGGACCATACTGTTTCCATGATAGTTAAACTGGATAACATTTTGTAGATTTCCTACAGGTGTTGCGAGATGTAGAACTCAATGTACGACAACTGCCGTACCTACACGATGGCTCTATCCTGCTTACTTCAATTCGAAATCATTTAATTAATGTATTTGGCGTATATTGGATTGGTACAGGAGCTGTACAATCATGTTGCAAGAAGTTTCGAACCACTCCTCTAGACTTTTTACTATGGGGTACAATTAAACAAGTAGTATAGTATATAATAGTAAAAAAAACTATAATTCAATTGCTGTTCTGTATGTTGGGTTCCATCAATCACATTTAATGGGGTCAACTTAAGGTGCCACACCCTGTAGATCTCAAAGGGTTTTCGGGTATAACGAGGAAAAGTTTATGATCTACATAGCGTATTGTCGTTTCATGTACGTAAAAACATTAAACCACGAAAACCACCTGAATATTATTACGGATAATTACACGTTTCTCAGGAAAGGAACGTTTGGAAAAAAAGGCCTGAAAACTGATACACTTTGCTTACGTCCACAATGTCTTGATCAGAAACTAAGCTGTATTACTGTTGTTAGCTACAGTAGTATTATTTTTGTAATAATCGTGCTATAGCCAAAACAAGTTAAAACAAAATGTAAACTCCTCTAATAGCAATATTTACTTATGAGTTCAACTCCAGTATTAGTAATAAAATCCGCAACATTTAGAAGTGAAAATAAAAATTTCAACAACGTTTATTCTAGTTATTTTTGCTAACAAATTCCAAACTTTATTATCTTAATTAACCACGGTTTGCACGCTATTGGTACTATTTAGATTCACGTCAGTTGCAATTAAATTAAAGTCTCAGAAGCGGTTGTTCGTTGCGGTTATTTTACTGTAAAACGCGCCACTGCTTCAGTTTTAATAAATTATTACAGTTAATCAATCATTCAACGGTAGTAACTGTAATTAGATTTTATAGGGTATATTGAAATCTGCGAGAGTACCTTAAAGTAGCGAAAGTTTCCAATGAATGAAACATGCAAAAATGTACAGTTGATAATTTAAATATATTTCTAGTATGAGCCAAAGTATTTGGTATTCACATGTATAATATTTTTATAAAACACTTTCAAAAACTGGGTATCAATTTCCCTTTCCCCTTTTTTTTTAATAATTCCACTGTTCACCAAGATACCGCTTTAGTTGTTTCTGTATTCCTCCGAGATACGATGAAGATTCCTTAGAATAAATTTGGTGGATAAATGTTTGGTATACCTGAGATAATCCGCTCGGATCACTTGAAACCGGAAGGTTTGCTATATGTGTAAGGTAATGAAAACAAACATTGTAAGCAAATCATGTTAGAAGTAATTTTTACGTTATTTACAAGAAGAATTTTTATTCACTAAACGCGCTTTGTCTGGATGTCGAAATTATTATCTTTTTTAGTTTGAAAATCTATATCTGCAAATGGTTGTACAAAACAAAAGAATTATAATTATATTATCACGTGCAAGCTTTTATTAGGAGCTTCAACGTTTTATTGTTTCGAAATTGATGTAAAAACACTGAAACGCGAGACCCATTTTCGCCGAAACTGAAACTATTTCCGCTGGTCTAGGGTTAAGTTTTGTATAACAAGGCGATAAATCCAAAATTTTCAATGTCATAGGATTCCATATCTGGCCTAGAAAGCTTAAATACCGCAAGAAACATTTCCTTTGTTTACAAACTCGTGTATAACATGTAGTTGTAAACCTGCAACTGTGTTTTAGCGAAAAATGGTTTAATATTGGTGTTAATGATGATTAAAATTCCATAAATATAAAACCTGAAGTTTTGCATAAAGATATCAATGCTACGGGGTGTATGAGAATGCAAGGTGAATTATTTCCTGGAAATTTTAAGGTGTACACTGATTAGAGAAAGCAGTTTTTTTATATACGAGGCTTGTTCAACGGAAACCCATCTTTGATCAACTTAGCCCTAAAAACAAATGTAATAATTCAAATGAAGTTTGTTAATGTTAGTAGTGTTTGTAAGCAACACATTAATAAGGTTCTTGCGTTTGATTTTGATCTGACATTTAAAACTTCGATTTTGAAATGGTTTTTGTTGTTGAAAATCCGTCCAATTTTGATCAGCGTGCGGTCCTACAAGTTTCATGCGGTGAGGGTCTGCAGCCATTGCAGATTCATACGCGAATGCAAGCAGTGTATGGAAATGCGTGTATTCCGTACCCAACTGTGAAGGAACGGTGCCGAAAATTTAAGAATGGAAAAGAGGGGAGTATGTATGAGCCGCGACCAGGTGCATGGTGTACTGCATTAACAAAAAACAATATGGCATGTGTGGAAATCCTTATTAGAGAAACACGTCGAATTTAAATTAGAGAAATTTCAGAAATTGTTGGTGCGAGGGTAGGATCTGTCTATATTATTGTTCGTAATCTGGATTACAGCAAAGTTTGTTCGCAATGGATTCCTCGATTCGTGTCTAATGACAAAAATGCTTGCGAATTGGCTTATCTCTGCAACACCTCACAGACTATAAGCAAAATGGTGATGACTTTCTTCTGTCAGTAGTTGCTGGTGACCAAACTTGGTGCCATTACTACGAGCCATCAAGTAAGTTATCGTTGATGCAGTGCAAACATTCAAGTTCACCAGAACCGAAGAAGTTTAAAGCCAACCTGGTGCAGGCATGGTGATGTTAACAATTTTTTTCGACCATGAAGGACTCTTGTTGATAGAGTTTAAGGAACCTGGAGTAAATGTCAAATGCAAATCTTTACAGTGAAACTTTGAACAAGTTTCATCAAGCAATAAGACGGAAACGTTCAGGTAAACTTACACGTAGGATCATTTTGCTGCACGACAATTCAAGGCCTCATGTTGCTAATGTGGTAAAAGAAAATCTTCAACGAAAGAAATGAAGGGTTTTAGAGCATCCACCCTATAGCCCGGATCGATCGCCTGCGATTTCCATATTTTTGGACCGCTGAAAAAGGCGTTAAAAGTTCGACATTGTGAGTCTGACGCACAAGTACATCTAGCCGTGGAAGACTTCTTCAATCAGCAGCCACAAGAATTCTATGAGCAGGGTATGCGTTGGTTAGTAAAACAATGCGATAGGTGCTTTAACTGTGATGGCAATTATTTGTAATTAAATTGTTGAATACATTTTTTATAAAGCAAATGTGGGTTTCAATTCAACACACCTCGTGTTTAAGAAAATTCTTCTCCAAATTTAATGATATTTGATATAGAAAAAGTATGTTAATAATAATTGACGTAGGATCTTAGTCACAGTAAATTGTTATGTTCGTTTGATTTTGACGCTTCATCTGAATTAAATCTGAATTGCCGCTTTGTAGCCGATTACTGTATTGTTATTTTCCAAAAAACAGTTTTGTGAATCTTTTGTTGTTATCATGCAGAATTGCCGATTAATATTTTGTCTGCGCGCTTGGCCGTGGACGTTTTCTAGGAACTTACGTGTTAAATTGATCTAGAATTATTATTGCACCATATTTCGCAATATGATGAAATCTTCCAGTTTTTGGGTGTTCCGGTTACGTCCTTTCTTCAGTCGAATTTAACATCTTCTTCGGCTCGGTTGCTTGCGATAAGCGCCGTAATCGCGTACTGCAGGGGCGGTTTGGTTTTCGATGGGTGTCCATCGCATGAATTTTCGTATCGCTGTTTTCACCGTGGGGTTAACAGAACCTTCGATAAGTGTCGGACTGAAGAAACACGCTGGAATTTTAACCCTGGGAAGGCAATTCATTAGGAATTTGCTGATTGCCTTTGGCGCATTAATATCGAGCCGATTTCCTGTCTCTCTGCTTGTACCACTGTTGCGATAAACGCATTGAAGTTTTGGCCCTTAACGTTGAGTCCATTCGAGCCAGTCTTCAGGTGCGTGTCTGTGAATTTTTCCTGCTTCTTAAGAACACAAGAACACCCCATATTGTGCCTGCCTTTCTCTCGCTCTACTCCCTTCAACGAAAACTAAGGTAAAAGAAATTGTTTCTGGTGTTGTAAAAACTTTTTCCGAGTTTAATTTTTAAGTTTCGTGCTGAACCTTTTTTTTAATGCGACGTAAAGCGACCTTCAATCGCCAGTTGTCCTTTCTCCTTTTGGTTAACTGTAAAGTGTATTCATAAATTGTATTAAATTGTAAACTCCTACGCCACTGGCTGCGTAGATCTGTTCTAAGAAATTAAATATCGCAAGCCACTGACGGCGACCCTTTTTCAGTTCGAACGTTCCAACAAAATCTTGTATTATTTAACTATAAGTATTACCATTTTCAATGTAATCGCTATAATTTTTGTATCATATCAGTCTAAACTAAAACAAGTTGAATTATATTTGTCTTGAAATTTACCACTTCTTTTATTTTTGTGTGCATGAACTTTGCAAGCCTTATAAACAGGAGGGAGGCACAATAAAGGTGAGTCCGATTCCGTCTTCCACGAGAACTGGTAATCTGCCGTGATTTGGAAGGTGACGCCCGTTAATTTTGACCTACCCTGTACACAACTATAGTGCGTTTCAGAGTCGCCGTGCAGCATGGTGAAGATACAAGTACAAGGTTGTCAAACTTATTTGTGAGGCACCTTTAAGACATAAAATTTAATCCCTTTCACACAAAGGTTTGAAGTATGGTAATGCTATTGTAACCCCTAAAAGAAGCGTGTTGTTAAATGCAAGGTTCAGTAGTTCTAAAACATTTATATTTTATTAAACCTGAGAGTACAATTTTTGCAAAGTGCAATGTATTGTTTATTATTTACATATTTATAAGAGTAAAAAAGAAACAAAACAATTACCAGCTTGATATGATATGCAAGCACTATTGTATAACTGAGAAAATAAATTACATAAAATTATGAAGATTTTGTGAAATATACGACATGTTTTATAGTTAATTATCACTGTCGCTAAAAATACTTAGATCACTATCATTATCACCATCGTTGAAATTGATAATTATGGGTTCTATTTCGTCCATTCTGTTGTCAACTTCCCACATTGACTTTTTTATTTTCCCCACATGGCCTACGTAGTTGCTCCAATTTTCTGGTGTCACTTGAGAATATGCTTACTTGATTAAATTTCCAACGTCATTTGCTTTAAAAGTAGTATTTTTCGCACCTATATGCCTTTTTCACATTAGTTTACAAAGAGAAATTCCTCATTGTATATAACAAAACAAATTAAGAACTTAACATTATTATCTTGGTTGGTTAATATTATTTTTGTTTGAGAACTTTTGAACACCTACCTCATTTCAACAAAATAAACCCGACGTGCTATTGTTAAGAGATTACGAATACTGGCAACAATGTCAGTTTTTGTCCCATAAGAAAACCATTGCCCTATCTTCTCAATGCTGCACGGCGACTCTAAAACGCACTGTAGGAAGATTTCCTCCCGTAAGCGATTTTCACGAACTCCCCCTACTCCTCTTAGCTAAGCTGTAGGCCTTTTTCCATCTATCATGTTTCGGGTCGACGATAAAGCTCGTTTGGCGCGTAACAATATATTAAACATTTTCCAATTTATCTTCTGCAGAATTGGATTCACAGTTTAATTTTTTCGAAAACCTCTCTCATTGGCTTTTGTGTACGAACTTTTCGAACTAGTTCAAGTTTATTATTAATGAATTAAATTACTTAGGATAATGGTTTAGATAATCCGTATCATATCAATTTTTAAGACAACAAAAATGTAAGACGTTCCCATGAACATACGCGTGAAACTGTCCATTTGAAAATTTAAAAACACAGCAAGGAACAAAGCGCTTTTCAGAACTAAATATGTCGATATGTAATTTATTATTTCGTATTGATTCTATCCTGAGAATTTTGAGCAATATAGTATGACTTAGCCAGATTCTCATGGCATAAATTCAATTAGTTTCGGTTTGTATAACAAATATTTCATTTAAATCAGGCAAATGTTTCATTAGATATTGATATTAAACTATTTTTACGGACCACCTAATAATAGTGGAGCATAATTTTCCAACCGTTTCCAATCATCCTGTATACTCCACGTACTGACAAACATTTTTAAATGCCCTGTTTTAGATTCTTAAAAATCTGGAACAGGTATTTTCGTAAAAAGTTCAAACATTATTTATTTACAAGTTTTACGCGAATTAGCTATACAGAGTGTTACGTAAAAAAACATGAGTTGTACATTCAACCAACACAACTACGAAACGATGCGTTTGAAGTAAATAAGAATAAGCAAATAGCTTTCAGGAAGATAAAAACTAAAAAATTTTAAATCTCTAACCATGTTTTAATGCATTTCTTGGACATGGGAGTTCTTTTAATCAGCTAGTTAAGTATTTCCTTATTATGTTGTTCTGTTAGATAACAAACTGCATTTCGTAACAGTTATTTGTGAACAACGTAATATTATTATTGTCTGTACTAGAAAATAAGTTTTCTATTTATAACAAAATATGCATAAAACGAATAGGTAAATGTTAAACATAAAGTGAGCTAAAACTGGCCACTGATACTCCAAAAATAAAAACTTCCCGACCCACATGATGTATTTTTTGACACGACACCAGCACAAAATCTTAAATAAATATCTCAACAACGCCACGGAATATTAAGGATATTAATAGCTCACGCAGCTGCCCGACCATTAATTTTCCGCTAAAATTACACGAAAACAGAAAAATCGGCACAGGTTGTCCTTTCCAGTTACCTTAACATCAATGCACACAAAACTGACACATTTTCAGAAGAAAACAGTTACTTGGCCGCCATTAAACAATCCGAAAACAGCTAAGGTTCTAATTCTTGCAATTGAAAAACCGGTTCTAGGTTTCATCGAGCAGGGAATTAATTATTTATTCTGTGGAAGTTAAACTCGAAAACCAAATCCTGCAGGGATATCCTCTAAAGCTCCAGGGTTTAACCCTAGATTGGTCTAGCTAGCGCCGAACTGACCTAGCAAAAAACTCATTGATTTTTAATCACCGCATTTGAGGCTAACTTGAGCTTTCGTCGTTTGTGGAGTTTGAAATGTTTGCCCGAAGTGCCAAACATCCAGGTAGGCAGTTTTGCATGTGTGGTTATGACACGGCCATGAAGGTGGTAAGGTTAAGAGTTGATAGAACTTAGTCAAACCCTATAGATTACGTGGGGAACTTGGAACCTACAGGCAACAAGAACGTGCGCAACGTTAATATTTGAATTACAGCGGTGAAGTTGTCTTGAGAATGGAAGTTTAATTTCCAGAAGTGTTCCAACTTCAGATATTAATTATCATTTGCGAGTATTAGTGAGCTAAATGTCTTTATGCCTGAGATATAAGTGATAAAATATTGCTTTTTGAAGGTAATTTCGCATTATGAGCGTTCTCTCAATTAATGGCATTAATTAAAACAATTCAGTAACGTGATGCCATTGAAACTGGCTAGAATGTGTGGGTAGAGATAATCATTTCGCAAATGTACTCGTATTGCTTCTTAGTGCACATCTTAGTTTATCCTTACACAAAAGGGCCCTAACAATACTTTTCCTTCCTAAATGCTCATCCTATCACAGCACCGAGTAAATCTTAATAACGGAGACAGAAGATAAATTTAACCGTTTAATACTTTTTATTCAACAATGTATGTTCAAGGGTTTATAATTTCACGATTACACAGAACACACATTTAATAAACATACATTCAATTTTATATCAGGATTTGTAATAATAGAGGGAGCCTTTGAAATGAACTCACTTTAAGCATTTTGTGTATATATAAGCTCTAATCTGTGAACTGTAGAAGGTTTGTATAAAAATGTTGTAGAAACCATATTATGGATGAAGAGTATTAAATCTGAGCCATAAATTGTGAGACATGGGAAACCCTTTAATAACGTTCAAAATACATGAGGTGAAAGTTAAAGCTCAAGAAATTGCAAGAAAGGGCACGCAACATAAAAAATAATTTATAGTGAATGTAGTGTTGGAAAAATAAGCAATAGATTATCGCTAGATGTGGAAATTCTACCAATAATTGTGGGAAACGCTTCGTTCGAACTTTGTTGTTCTTTAAACAGTTTATGCCTATTTACAACAATATATTAGATCAACGTTCCATGGCTCATACAATCAGAAGAAATTCGACTTTATGGACAGACGAAATTTTTGTAAATTTTATTATTAAAATAATTAATTGTATAACGTATACTAAACTTCATTTGTAGTAAACTTTGGAAATATCCCTTACCACCACGACATTTAGAACAACTAAATATCCAATATCACCTGTTGACTTGCTGAAGGACATTTTCAGCAGTATTCCTCAGCCAAGTTACTTTAGGTAGTTCAAGCTTCTACTGAACGTGGGAACCGAAATACGTATTTAGGTCAACTAAACACATCGTGGTGATAAGGGATTCTTTCAAAGTTTATTTATTTAAACCACCGTCTCCAATCAATCGTATTTCGCTTTATCCTAACGGTTCCTCTCTATACATTCTTACATATTCAGACTTGCATAGGTAGTTCACGTACCCCTAAGTAGAGAAAGTGTACACATTTCTGTCTTATGCGAAAAACTATAAACCACACAAGGACAAAATAAATATCTACAGACATATAGATCTATAGTTAATCTAGTTATCTATCGTAAATTAAAATTTAAAAAATCTGTGTATTATCACAAAATTGACATCAAAAATCACAAAATGTTATATTCTGTAAGCTAAATTTGACGTTTATAGTTATTTACGTTTAGAGACCAACACCCATCAGCGGGGTCTTGTCTACTCCTTCAGGAAAGTGGGATTGCTATAAAATTGCGTTAGATTGCCCGGCCGTTTTTGTTTAACCTTCTGTATTCACGTTGCTGAGTTAACGGTCTAGGGTGTTCTACGAGGCTTGCTCAACTGAAACACATCAACTTCACCAACTTAGTCTTGAAAACAACTGCAATGATTCAAATGACGTTTGTTAATGTTAGTAGTGTTTGTACGTAACACATTAATAAATTTCTGGCGTTTGAATTTGATTCTGACTTTTGAAACTCCGATTTTGAAACGGCGTTTGTTGTTGAAAATCTGTCCAAGTTTGATCAGCGTGTGGTCCTTCAATTTGTATGGGCTGAGGGTGTGCAACCATTGCAGATTCATACGCGAATGCAAGCAATGTATGGAAATGCATGTATTGCATACCGAAATGTGAAGGAATGGTGCCGAAAATTTAAGAATGGAAAAGAGGGAACTATGGATGAGCCGCTACCAGGTGCACGGTGTATTGCATTAACAGAAAACAATATGGCATGTGTGGAAGGCCTTATTAGAGAAAATCGTCGAATTTCAATTAGACAGATTTCAGAAATTCTCGGTGCCCGTGTAGGATCTGTTTGTTCGTAATATGGTTTACAGTAGTTTGTTGGTAATGGATTCCTCGTCTCTTGTCTAATGATAAAAAATGCTTGCGAATGGGGTTATCTTTGCAATACCTCGCAGACTATAGCCAAAATGGTGTTGACTTTCTTTCGTCAATAGTTTCTGGTGACGAAACTTGGTGCCATTCCTACGAATTGGGCATACCCAATCCTTCTGCAACAAAGCAGCGAGGTGCGTAAAATGCGCAGGACACCACATTACAAAAGACTGCAATTTAGGGAAGCTTGAAAAAACGAAATGTGCAAACTGCGGAGAAACGCACCCAGCAAATTACCGAGGGGTGTTGTCTTAAAAGAACTACAAAGACGAAGGGAAAAAACTTTACAAGAAAGAAAAACAAGAACAACTACTGCGCAACAGACGGCAGCGATAAAGAAAAATTCACAGAATTGTCCGACACTACCTAAAGCTGAACCACTACCTCAACAAAGCACAGCAAGTAATGCCTATGCGCAGAAGACAAAAGGCAAATCGCAACAAGAACCGAAGGAAGAAATAAACTTAGACGCCATTAATAAAACCTGCAAATAATACTTGGAAAACTCGACAAACAAGAGAATTCCATCAAATCTATTCTAACCAGACTTACAAAGTTAGAAACTAGCCAACACGCAGCAGCCAATTACAAGAAATAAATGGCATCATCAATTAGAATTGCAGCCTGGAATGCGAATAGGCTACTCCAACATGCCCATGAAGTAGAGCTATTCCTTTGGGATCAGAAAATAGACATCTGTCTGATTTCCGAAACCCATTTCACTAAGGAAAGCTACCTAAATATAAAGATATAAACTATACCACACTGCCCACCCGGATAACACAGCAAGAGGTGGTTCGGCGGCAATAATAAAGGAAAATGTCAAGCACTATGAAGAAAGCAATTACAACACACGTGAAATACAAGCAACATCTGTACAAATCTGTACAAAATCCAAGGAATATACAGTTACTGCAATATACCTAGGTATGCACTAGATAAAAATAATTATACTAGGCTTTTCCAAACACTAGGAGATCACTTTATAATTGGAGGTGATTTCAATGCTAAACATGCCTACTGGGGGTCAAGGCTTATCACCACCAAAGGGAAACAGCTATATGAAGAGATCAAACAAGGCAATTGCGTATGCCAGTCTACTGGGAAACCAACGTATTGGCCGACAGATAGCTATAAGATCTCAGATCTAATCGACTTCTTCATATTGAAAGGAATCTCCTCTAGTTACACCAATATCGAGGACAATTACGACCTGTCATCTGACCATTCTCCAATTATAATGACGATTAGCGAAACAATTATTGCTAAATCACAACAACCGGCACTATCGAACAAATGGACAGACTGGGACGGATTCAAAGCAGAAGTGGAAGAACGCATCAACTTGAACGTTCCACTAAGAACTACTGAACAGCTTGACACGGAAGCAGAGCTGTTCGTAACCAATCTGCAGAAAGCCACGTGGAACAAAAAGAAAAACAAGTGGCCTTAACTACCCTAGGAAAATTGGAGAACCTGTCATAACGAAACGAAAAGCACGAAAGAAATGGCAACAAACTAGAGCACCAACAGACAAAAGACTGCTAAATCGGCTAAATCAACAACTCAAAGCTGAGATATCCGCTCAGTTAAAAACGAAACATTCACTGAATTCCTAAGGGAATTAACAGATGATAAAGAGACGGAATATTCGCTTTGGAGAGCCACCAAGAGACTAAAAAGGCCACAAATCCAAAATCAACCAATTCGCAGAGAAGATGGTGGATGAGCAAGGAAAGATAATGAAAAAGCAAAAATATTTGCTGAACATTTAGAAAACACCTTTCAACCACACCCGGCTATGGACAATGAGATTCTACCGGAAATAAACAATATGGAAGATAAAGTCATTGAGCCTATAACTCCAAAAGAAATCTACAAGGAGATCCAAAAACTCAGTACCAAAAAAGCACCAGGTTACGACCTAATAAGTGGGCAAGTGCTTAAAGAATTACCCAAAAGGGGCATAATGAAGCTTACGCACCTATTCAATGCAGCACTACGTCTAAAATATGTGCCAATGCAGTGGAAAATTGCGGAAGTTATTATGATCCCTAAACCGGGTAAACCACCCAACGAAAAAACATCGTATTTCATTGCTACCAACCATATCCAAACTGTTTGAGAAATTGCTTCTGAAACGCCTCAAGCCAATCATTGAAGAAAAACAGCTCATCCCAACTCACCAGTGTGGATTTCGTAACAAGCACTCGACCATAGATCAAGTACATCGTATCACCGATGTAATTGAAAGAATCTTAGAGAAAAAAAAATATGCGCAACGATATTTCTAAACGTGGCTCAAGCTTTTGATAAAGTGTGGTACGAGGGCCTCAAATACAAGATAGATAGAAATCTGCCTAGGTAAATGAGTCACATTCTCAAATCATATATCTCTGACCGTCAATACAAAGTGAAATATGGTGAGGAATATTCAGAACTAAGGGACATCGCTGCAGGCGTACCGCAAGGAAGCGTCCTTGGAGCAGTCATGTACTTGCTTTACACCAGTGATATTCCTACAAGTGATGGAGTGACAACAGCTACGTTCGCTGACGACACTGCATTACTAGCCACAAGCAACGAAATAGAGGTAGCCGCAAACAAACTACAAGCAGCCGTCAACAACGTCAACAATTGGGCTAAGAAATGGCGGATTTAATTAAATGAGGCAAAGTCTACCCACATAAACTTCACCAACAAAAGAATAGACTACTTGCCAATAGTAATCAACCAGCAAACAATCCCCCATGCTAACACAGCAAAATACCTCGGGATGACATTAGATGCCAAACTTAGGTGGAAAGAAAAAAGAAAAAACGCGACGAACTTCGTATCAGATTCAAAAAAATGTGGTGGCTACTTGGTAGATATTCTGAGTTGTCACTACATAATAAGTTATTGTTGTATAAACAAATTCTAAAATCAGTTTGGACTTACGGTGTTATACAAACTTTCCAGAATAAAGTACTTCGCAGCATCGTCAATGCGTCATGGTACATCATCAGAAATGAAGACATCCACAAGGACCTGAGAGTGCCTATGGTCAGTGAGGAAATTAAATGGTTCGCGAAAATACACGAAGTGAGATTACATGAACACCAAAATATCGAAGTGTTACAATTACTCGATAACAATGGACTTGTTCGGAGGTTAAAAAGACAAAAACCATTCGAACTAGTGTAAGCTAAAATAAGTGAACAAAACAGCAACAAAGCATGTGAAAAAATTGTTTTTTCTTTAATATGAGGAGTGCACCAATGGAGTACGTCCATCAAAACGTTATAACTTGCCTAGATTTAAGACTTAGACTTAGATTTAAGCAAGAATTGTTAGAATTAAATTGCTAGATAGTGTAAACTCGTTGCAATGCACGCGTCGCTTGGCGTAATTATAATAAAAAAAATTCCTACGACCCATCCAGTAAGTTATCGTCAACGCAGTGGAAACATTCAAGTTCACCACCACCGAAGAAGTTTAAAGCACAACCTTCCATGACCATGAAGGACCCTTCTTGATAGAGTTTAAGGAACCTGGAGGAAATGCCAATGTCAGCTGTACAATGAAACTTTGAACAAGCTTCATCAAGCAATAAGACGGAAACGTCCAGGAAAACTTACGCGTGGAGTCATTTTACTGCACGACAATGCCTGGCCTTATGTTGCTAATGTGGTAAAAGAAAATCTTCGATGAAAGAAATGGAGGGTTTGAGAGCATCCACCCTACAGCCCGAATCTATCGCCTTGCGATTTCCATATTTTTGGACTGTGGAAGACTTCTTTAGTCAGCAGCCACAAGAATTCTATGAGCAGAGTATACGTCGGTTAGTAAAATAATGGGATAGGTGCCTTAGCTGTGACGCTAATTAAATTGTGGAATAAATTTTTTATAAAACAAAGATTGGTCTGCCAGTTCGATCCTTAATTATGTCTTATACCTAAGGTATGTTAATGTCTGTGCGTAGCGTAAGATTGCAACCTCTGGATAGTATCAATGTTAGAGCGACTGGAGCATTCTACGGTTTACACCCATAGGTCCATATGGGACGTATAATTGTTTGTATAGCAGTACCTTGTTTTCTGGAGAAAAACATCATTTCCGCTGTAACATATTCTTAATTTTTCAATCCATTTCATTTTGTTTTTTCAGTAAAAGCTGTTGTCATGCCAGTCTTAGATCTAAACGATGTATAAACCCAAATATATAATGATTCAGTTTGAGGGATATTGATATTATTAGTGGTAACCGGTGGACACTGCTATCTGCGGTGGTAATTTTCACGTAAACTTTAATCTTCCATTTTTGGAGTCAGATTTGTTTCCGATTGAGGCTGCTTTGTAAAAGTTTTCATGCTGTTTGATGGTGTGTGTTACAAACAAGGATAACTGTATCGTCGACGTATGTTCCAATTGGTATATCAGACGTTTGCGATAAGTCGTTAGTGGAAAGTAGGTACAGTACAAGTCCTAAAATACTGCCTGGGGGACGCCAGCTGTAAGTGGGTACAGTTTCGAAGTGAGATTTCCAATTTTTGTGTAAAAATAGATTTGACAGGTATGGCTTGGATAAGAGGCAATGTGCTATACCTTATGAAACGGCCCGCTAATATGTAGAAACACCGCTGAGTAGTATATCTTGTTTTCTAAGGATTTTTGTATTGTATTGGTTATCCAGTGGCACTGTTACATAGTGGAGGGGGAAACCTAAAATAACGTGGAAAAAAATCTAAAAGTCATAATTTTAAAACTAATTAATTCAGAAAAAACTAATCAATATAAAATTAAGACGTTCTATAAATCTGCACTGTCACAATCTCCAGTTCCATCTCCTTACCATAAAAGCTAAATCTTTTCATATCAAATTTGATTCAAATCGGATATTAGTAAAGACGCTTGAAAATCAAAAATTTGTAAAAAGATGTGCAAGGAAGGTTGTTTCTCAAATACTAAACAATTTAGTAGGATTTTCAAGAGGTATAATTCAACAAAATTTAATCTAAATAATTATTCAATATAGTGGAAATTATAATAGTTTTGAAGGGTCCCTTTTCACAACTCCTTTATAATTTAAATACTATTGCACACAGAGTAATTCTAATGTTGAAATTTACATGAATTGAATCAATGGTATTTGCATAATATGAGATAAATTTTCTAAAAGTCTTAAAAGAACCCAGGAAAAGGCATAATTCTTAAATAAAAAAGATCTGCTGGAAATTATAAAAAACTTTCGAAGTGTGGTGTTTTAGAAGTTGTTTTATTTTGAAAAAATGTTATATTTACCACATGAATATAATGGTTTAGAAATACTAAATATCTTAAAGTTTATGGATTAACATTTTTGGGTAACGGCCATTGAACGCAAAATTTTCATTAAAAATCCCTACTGCCTTAGTTTTAAAACTAACCAGACAGGTAGGTAAAGAAATCATACGGATTGTACGTGCGTTTTTGACAACATAATTTAAAAATTGCTTATTACTAAATATTTGCGAAAGAACTACCACAAGATTATCATGTAA
>JABXWE010003366.1:0-27873 GCA_014611495.1 Limonius californicus | reverse complement strand
GTCAAGATCTCCCAGTAAGAGTCGGAGTCGTAGCCGTAGTCGTAGCCGCAGCCGCAGTCGCAGCCGCAGCCGCAATCGCTCCGTTCGCAGCCGTTCAGGGTAGGTTACCTTTTGCTAAGCCATATATTCAATATAAACATACTGTTTTTGACAGTTCGGAGGCCCGAGAAGCTTCCGAAGATGAACATGTGGAAGACGAGCAAGAACCAGATGGCGACTCCCTGCGGGATAGTGAGGAGTACGACAGTGAAGAGGATGAAAGCGATTCGGCGCACAGACGGAAGCGCAAAAAGAAAGACCGCTATGGTGGCTTCATTATTGACGAAGCCGAGGTTGATGACGAAGTGGAAGATGAAGACGAATGGGGTGACGATAACCAAGAAATTGGAATTGTTGCGAATGAGATGGATGAAATAGGCCCCACGGCCAGGGAAATAGAGGGACGAAGACGGGGAACGAATTTATGGGAGTAAGACACAATCTGTTCAAATATAACCTCAAACTAGCAACTCGATTAATTTTTAGCTCGCAAAAAGAACATGAAATTGAGGAATACCTAAGAAAGAAGTATTCTGACGACGGGGCAGCAGCACGGCACTTTGGGGATGGAGGTGAAGAAATGTCTGACGAAATCACTCAGCAAACTTTGTTGCCCGGAGTAAAGTAAGATATCATGGTTATATTGTATCTAAATTGTGTAACTGTATTTTTGCATAGGGATCCAAATTTGTGGATGGTTAAGTGTCGTATCGGCGAGGAAAAAGCCACAGTTTTGCTGCTCATGCGCAAGTTTTTAGCGTATCAGAACACGCCTGAACCATTTCAGATCAAATCAGTCGTTGCCCCAGAGGGCGTCAAGGGTTATATCTACATCGAGGCATACAAGCAGCCTCATGTTAAAGCTGTTATGGAGAATGTGGGCAACTTACGTGTGGGACTCTGGAAGCAGCAGATGGTGCCTATCAAGGAAATGACGGATGTTTTGAGAGTTGTCAAGGAGCAAACGGGTTAGTTTTTGTTAATTTAATTTTTTAGGTTAGTGTCTGTGATTTAATAGTTTGGAAATACAGTGAAGACATAATCTGTTTTTTAGCAATAACATTTTGTGGTTTTCCAATTTGATTTATAATTTAAAACATCACTAAAAAAGTTTTTATAGTATGTGATAAAAAGTTAGGTTAGTTTAGTTATTGTCACATAATAGTAAGGTTAGAATCTTACGACAGTGGGCCAGACATGCAGCTAAAAGTGTATATAAAAGCATAACCTGGCTGTATGTGCATTTTGTCAGTGATATCACTCTTGGAGGTTAAATAAAACATCTGCACTTCTTGTGTCACGTGAATTTTAATGACGAGCCATGTATATGATGAGGTTATGTATTTATTTAACCTTCAAAGTTAACACCACGTTTCAGTGTCAGATAGTGAGATTGGAATTTTATATAAGGCCAATATTTATGTAAGTGTTGTCATTAATCCACAATGGGTGCATGACATCAGGCTTTAAGCTTAAATAAAAACATAACCTTATTTTATGTTAGCTAAGTTACTTTATTCTATGCTTGAGTTACATTTATTAATTATCTATGATAGCACATTGAATTTGTTTAGAAGTTTCTTTTTTAAACATAATGTCATTTAGATATCACTGAGGTTATGTTTTCCTTTTTACTGCCAACAGGTTACAGACTGTCGATTCTAGACCTACTAAATCAATAGAAAACAATTCCTCCTCATTATGCCACACTAAAGTCCTGGTTAAAAATTAAAAGTCATACATTTATGGGTCCATTGTTGATTTAATGTTTGTATGCTATTCCCTTCCCACGAAATGACCATTTACTTTTGATAGTTACACTTGTGCTGTGTAATTTTTGTCACTTCCCACGTTTTGTCAAGAGGAAAAATGGCATGATGCACTACTTTACGAAACTTGCTTTGTTAATTCGGTTACTCAAGTTTAATCAGTAAAGGGAAGGCTTAGGTTAGCTCTTGCAACTTCTTTTAATGCGGTTAGCATCAATATAATCCGATTTTCTGGATTTTTACAGTGTTGCCAAAGTTTTTATGTCAAATTATCCGTTATGTCAGATAGCTTACGCTAGGCAATTAAATCAACAAACATAACCTCATCGTACGCGTGTTATGTGAGTGATAACTAAGTAATGTCACATTTGACATTATGAAAACATAACCTTGCCATACACTTGCGTTAAGGTGTTTATTATTCATGATTTTAGATTCAACCATTTTGTTGACAACAATACAGTTCTGTTTACTCTCCAAACACGTCAGAAGTGCCCACAAATTATACTATAAGTTATCTCCCCAAACGTGACGTAATACACTTGCATAACACACGTGCAATTAGGTTATGTTTTTGTAACACTTTTGCAAATATTACGATATTTTCCAATTTAATAATTTGAATTTACAACCAAATCATTTTTTTCCATTAAAGGATAATTTATATCAGAGCTAGTATGGTTGGATTTAAATTGTAAGTTTATAATGAGGTTTAAATTACTGCCACGATGCTATTGTCTCAATTTTTCTAAGCCCTATAGAAAATTATTTGTGTTTACCGAATTGTACCACGGTATCTTTTCTGTCAGTAAATGTAAAAATAAGGTATTTCTACTTAATGATGAGTTTCGAATTCCTCTCATTAAGTGTTTTTTTTTGTCAACCTGTTTATTACATTATTGGAAGTTTAGATTAAATTGGCTAATGTAACTTAATAGCTCTCTTGCAACTGTCACCTGCAATCTCAGAACGTTGATTTGAACAAATTCTAATTAGATGACGGATCATTTCAGGATTAAAGAAGAAACAGTGGGTGCGACTGAAAAGGGGGCTCTATAAAGATGATATTGCACAGGTGGACTACTTTGACATGGCCCAAAAACAAGTCCATCTGAAGCTGTTGCCAAGAATTGACTACACCCGACTACGTGGTGCTTTGCGAACAACTCAATCAGTAAGTTAATGTTGGTTTAAGCCACCTTTTTGAACGTATAAGTGTAACTATAATCAAAGATTTGGTTGGAAATAAAGATAAAAGGTAAACACTAAAGAGATTTTTCATGTCAGGAATCAGAAGCAGAGAAGAGGAAGAAGAAAAGTCGTCCAGCTAGTAAACCGTTCGATCCTGAAGCTATAAGGTATGTAATTTTGTTTGTACAATGAAAAAAACGCGTAAAAATTGGGTTATAATCCATCATTAACTAGAAATTCACTTTCTAATAACATAATTTGTATGTATTTTAAATACATAATAGAATTTTTAATACACACAATTGAGGTTAGGTTTTTTTCATGGTATATCCGTTTTTCTAGTAATGGTAAAGTGCCTTCTGAATATAAGTAAAGTAGAATGTCGTAAAATCCTGTCTGATATATTCATTCTTATAAAAAGTTTATTAAAATTGTGCCAGACCACTGTTATCGATAAAACAAGGTTAGGACGCACCGAAACCTTGCTTAAGCCTCATTTATTGTAAGAAAGTTATGTTAAAGTACCTAACGATGACGTCACGCATTTCAATTTAAAAAAGTAACAGGGCGGTTTAACAAGGCTTTTGCTTACTTTTATTGTACTCAAATGATGTTAGGATGCTCTTTTTCTTATTTTCTACAAAAATGGTATGGTTTGGATGCGTAATTAATGTTTCCAACCTCATTCTTTCACAGCAGCTAGTTTTGCATATTTGAGTATAGCTCAATATCTAATAAAAAATTAGGTTAGGATACATCTTTATGGCTGTCAGTTTCCTTTTAATGTACAAAATGTGATATTTAGATAATTTAATGTAACGTTTGATGTCTATTTTGTAAACAAGTAGCTTAGGACTTCTGGCTTTATTTTATCGTACATAAATGATGTTAGGTTAGAATTCTTTTTTGTAAGGCTTGTGTAGTTGAAGCACATTTCAGCTTGGTGTACAAACTAAAACTGTTTAGTTTGTAACCATTATCATATCTTCTCACCATATTTTATTAAAATTTACTAAACAAAAAGCAGGGCAAGGAGAGAAGAGCTGAAAACTGAAGCATTGATAAGCACGCGTGGTCTTCATACAAAGTATTTTAGGTTATGTTGCTACTTTATTGGCTCATTGCACTGAATAAAAGTCACTTGACACACGAGCCTCATTACTTTTATGCAATTTTCTACCACAATTGTAAGGTTAAGATGTTTCCAACCTGCTTATATAGCAACAATATGCTGTTTGAATGACACTTTCGATCGTTGTGCGGTAGATTAATTTGGCTAGGTTACATTTTGACCTGTTTTAGAGTTCTTTTGTAGTGCAATAATGCCGTAAAATTTCTAAACTTTGTTTATTCAACAGAGAGGTTTGAATGCTTGAATGTAACATTTGTATTCTCTCTAATACAGACAACGAGGTTAGGATACACGTTTATGACTTTCAACTGTCTTTTATTGTACCAAAATTACATGAAATGAGAAAATGATTTTTGACCGTGTTATTGTAAAAAGAGTAAGGTTAGAATGATATAATAAGACTTTGGGCTTCCATATAGAAATGAGGTCAGAATGCTTATTTGTTACTTATTTTGCTGCTTATTTATACGAAAATTCTAAGGTTAGGACGCATTATTTGTACTTCCAACCTTTTATATGTACAATAATGATATTTAGATGCTTGAATACAACTTTTCATCAATATAAATTTAAAAAACTAAGTTTGAACACAGATTTTCGACTTTTAGCTTTTGTGTGTTGCATAAAAATAATACTAGGGTAGCTTAAAATGACTTTTCACACGATTACTTTAGTAAAAGTTAGGTTATGATTCTTCTTTGTTACTTCTGTGCTGAAGTTTGTATAATTAAATGTACATTTTGAACATTGCTTACTAAAAAAGATTAAATGATGGTGTTAGGATGTGGTTTCTGTAAATCGAAATATAAAAGTAAGATTAGGGTTTCTGTCAGATTGTTTTCTAATGTGTTTAAATTATTATCCTAGGGCCATTGGCGGGGAAGTGACGTCTGATGGTGACTTTTTGATCTTTGAAGGCAACCGTTACTCACGCAAAGGGTTCCTCTACAAGAATTTCACTCTGAGTGCCGTAATAGTCGAGGGAGTCAAGCCCACGCTTGCGGAATTGGAACGGTTCGAGGAACAGCCGGAAGGCATTGACCTGGAGTTGTCAGCCGAGAAAGAAGACAAAACCTTAACCCACACTTTCAGTGTAGGCGATAATGTTGAGGTGTGCGAAGGGGAGTTGATCAACTTGCAGGGCAAAATCATTGGCACTGATGGCAACATGATTACTGTCATGCCCAAACATGACGATCTCAAAGATGCTCTGGTTTTTCAAGCATCGGAGTTGAGGAAGTACTTTAGGATGGGCGATCACGTTAAGGTTCTATCAGGTACAGTTGGTTAACAAATTACATAGAAATATGTTGAAACTATCCTATATGGAAAATACATACCCCAAAATCGGCTTAGGTTAGAAAAACTTTTTATTAACTACATGAAACTGAGGTTAGATTAGCTAAAATTGACATTGAATACTTTCTAGTATGGAAATATGAAACCGAAACTTGACAAATGTATGGCTTAATGCGCAAAAGTTAGGTTAAGTAGGTGTAGTTGATGTGCAACAAAGTAGAGTTAGGTTAAGTCATAAGTACAGTTGCATATGTAAATTACATGAGGATTTAACCAGTCGCATTAGACAACTTTATCGCTAAGTACAAAAAAGTGAGGTTAGAGTAGCCAAAATTGCAGTGGACTATTTTTAATATTGATCGACGAACATAGAATTGAGCTTAGGTTATACAACTTGATGATGACTACATGATAATGACGTAGAGCAACCTAAATTGTTGATAAATACTGTTTGATTGTGCACAGAACGAAGATACCTAAACAACATTATACGCAACGATATAAAAGTGAGGTTAGAACAATCAAAATTTTCTATAAATATATTAAACTTTGATTGATATGCACAGAGCTAAACTTCAGAACAAACAACTTCATGGCTGAGTAAATAAAAATGAAATTAGAGCAGTCAGAATTGTGGTGAAATACTCTTAAATCTAATTGATGTACACAAAAGTGAGGTTAGGTCAAACATATTTATGACTAACTTCGTAAGTGTTAGGTTAGAGCAGCTGAAATTGTAATTAAAGACTTTCAAATGCGATTAACTTATACAGAAGTAATATTAGGTCAAAACAGTTTATGATTATTTACATAAAAGGTAGGTTAGAGCAGCCGAAATCCTACTTAAATACTTTTAAGTAAGGTTAATGTACACAAAAGTGAGGTTAGGTCAGACATCTTTATGATTAACTTCGTGAATGTTAGGTTAGAATAGCCAAAATTGTGATTAAAAGTGCGATTAACTTACACAGACGTAAGATTAGGTCTAATATGATTAACTACATAAAAATTTAGGTTTGAGCTGTTGAAATTGTGGCAAAATACTTTTAAGTGCAATTGAAGCACACAAATGTTGTTAGTTGGGTCAGACAATGTTAAGGTTGACTAAATGTAAGTGAATTTAGAGCAACTGAAATGATGGTTTGCATACACAGGAGTGAGTTAAGTTAATTGTTTTAACTGTACTCGCTCTGTTTGTTTCAGGACGTTACGAAGGTGACACTGGATTAATAGTTCGTGTGGAAAACAATCGAGTTGTGTTGATATCTGACCTGACCATGCACGAAATGGAAATTCTACCAAAGGATCTGCAACTGTGCACAGACATGGCAAGTGGCGTTGATTCACTGGGCAAATTTGAGTGGGGCGATTTGGTTAACCTCGATTCAGAAACTGTTGGAGTCATTGTACGGTTGGAACGGGAAAATTTCCATCTACTAAACATGCACGGTAAGTCGCGTATTGCATTTGTTTCTGGTTTGGTTATTAAAAAATTTTGCCTGTAGGTAAAGCGGTAGAGTGTCGACCAAGCTCATTGCAGAAGCGGAGATTGAACCGATTCACAGCTGCTTTGGACTCCTTCCGTAACAGTCTTCACCGCAAAGATATGGTGAAGGTGATTGATGGGCCCCACTCAGGCTTTTCGGGCGAAATCAAGCACCTGTACCGGAACTTCGCGTTTTTGCATTCTCTGGAGTATTTGCAAAATGGAGGTATTTTTGTGTGCAAAACAAAACATTTGCAATTGGCCGGAGGGAACAAAACTGCCCCAACTGCAGATATGTCTACGGGCATGGAATACATGTCACCCCGACGAAGTTCCCCGATGCATCCTTCAAGTGGTGGCGGTGGTGGTGTAGGCGGAGGAGGTGGAGGTGGAGGTAGGTCATTAATTCAATTGACAATTCAATTATTTAATGGTTATTTTGTTAGGGGGTGGGTTCGGAGGACCACGTGGTGGAGGTGGTCGTGGGCGTGTAACTCGTGACCGTGATCTTATCGGATCAACAATTAAAATAACGAGAGGTCCTTATAAGGGCAACATTGGAATAGTAAAGGATGCAACACAGTCAACTGCCCGTATCGAGCTGCACACATCGTGTCAGACGATCTCCGTTGACAGAAACCACATTGCTGATGTTGGTAAGTTTCCTTCGGATATTATAAATTTGATTGCATTTAAACTGGTAACAATTGTAGGAACACCCAGCAGGGATGGAAGCATTTCGAGTTACGGAAGAACTCCCGCATATGCTGGTAGTCAGACACCGTTGTACCGTGATACTGGCAATAAAACACCCATGGCTGATTCAGGTTCTCGTACCCCATTGCATTATGGCTCTATGACCCCCATACATGATGGTTCCAGGACTCCAAATGCACATTCAGAGTGGGACGCTACAATTTCAAATACTTATCCATCCCCTGGTTATAATCCTGGTAAGTATTTGTTTCTCATGTTAGATAAATATAATTCGATAGTAGGAAATAGAAGGTTAAGCTTAGTAAGTCGACTTATATTGCACTGAAGCGTGGTTAGAGTACATAACATTACCAAAATGTTCCTAGAAATTTATTTTTAAATATCACTAATGTATACAGACGTTAGGTAAAATGTACATAACGCAGAAAATGAGGATCGGGTTGTCAAACCCCTGTGTATTTATACAGAAGTGAAGTCTAATTTAACTAATTTGCAATACAAACGTGAAAATAAAGTTACATACTCAAAACTAAGGTTGAATTACAATGAAAGTGAGGTTAGAGTAGCTAGGATTGAGGTTAGATTTGTAAAAAATACTCAGAATTAGTAATTATTTATACAAGCAACTGTGAAATTAATATTGATATACCATACAAGACTGAGGTTAGGCTGAGTTAAGTTTGATTCCATTAAAAGTAGCGTTATATTCTCAAAAGTAGTCAGATTTGAGGTTAAGTTCCGTCAAATTGAGATTTAATAGTGAAAACTGTGGGGCGATGCGCATAAAGGTGCAGTTAAGTGTCCTAAAACAGGATTAGGTTTGTCAAATACGTACATGATTGGTCAAAAGTGAAGAACAGCAGGAATAAGCTTTATTACTCAAGACTAGGGTTCGATTATATAAAATAAGGTTAGACTAGCGAGTATTGAGATTGGGTTAGCCGAATAAAAATATTCATAGGTTGGGTTTGTGTATGCACAGTTAAAGTAAAGATTCACTTAAGGCATGAAAGTGAGGGTTAGCCTTTGTTAAACATTGATTGACTCTACAAAGACGAAGTTACATACTCAAAAGTGGGGTTAGATTATGTAGAAATAAAATTAGATTAGTCTGAACAGCGTTTATGTAAGGCAAAATTTGGCTTGAGTTCATGTAACTGAGATTTAATACAAAACAATTTGGGAAGTGCACCTAAATGTGTATAAAATGCACATAATACTTAAAAATAAGGTTAGAGTTGACATGCAGGTGTAAAACTGCACAAATTTCAAGTTAAACTGAGCTAAATTATAATTAAAACCACAAATTTGAGTGTAAGTATTGAGGACTTAAGTAAGATTACACAGAAGTGGGATCAGATCAGCTGAGTATGCGTGTGGGGTGCAGTTTTACACCAATGACAATTAAAAGTAAGGTTAGCATTGTTGTTCCAATGTTAAGTTTACTTCAAAATATGTATTCCATTCAATATTTATTTCAGGCACTCCAGGATATCAAATGAATGGGCCATATACACCTCAAACTCCTGGTACAGTCTACAACGATACGGGATACAGCCCATACCAACCCAGCCCTGGATATCAAAGTAATTTTCTTGTTCTTCACTGTATTTTTATGTAAAACTGGAAATTTTAGGTGTGGTATCAACACCCAGCCCAGCAACGGGTTACAGTCAATCACCTGCAAGCAACAACCCATACAACACACCCAGCTCAGGTTACAGCCCCAACATGCCGTATAACCCGCATACTCCTGGTGCCAACTTGGATGTTTTACCAATGACGGATTGGCACACGGTTGACATTGAGGTAAGTTTCCCTGAAAGTGGGGTTAGGAATTTTCGAAAAATATAAAGTATTAGTTTGTAACTAGCTAAAAACTCATCAGGTTTGCCTTATAAAGTTTTTATTTATGTAATTCATGCGTTCATTTTTAAATGCAGGTTCGCATACGAGATAGACATGACGATCCAGGCCTTGTTGGGCAAACCGGCATAATTCGAAGCGTCTCGGGAGCCATGTGCTCTGTGTTTCTTCCTGAGGAGGACCGTGTGGTGACCATCATGTGTGACCATTTAGATCCAGTGCAGCCACAACGAGGCGATGCCTTCAAGGTAAGAACACAACAAACATAACCTTACTGTAACTGTGGTGCGCAAACATATTATGTAAGAATTTGTTTTGGTATAGTTTGAGATTTTGAACCTCTGTTTGAACAAAAATAGGATTTTGGATTTCCGGAAGTTATATGGTTATATTACTATAAAAAATAACATTTTGTTTTGGTTGTTAGGTAATTATTGGTGAGGAGCGGGAAGCGACCGGGGAACTGCTTTCAATTGATCTTCACGAGGGTGTTGTCAAAATGAAGAATGACATTAAGCTCTTGCCACTTTCCAGCTTGTGCAAGATGCGGAAATCTGATTAGTGATCTACCACGATTATAAGCTCTACAACACCTATATTATTTATATATAGCATATATATTATACAACTATCACGTAGCATATATTATAGTGTATTATAATTTTAATGTATAACGTATTATTTTAGCGGTTATAGCATGTCAATCAATAGATATTCCTATGAATTGTTTTTTTTCAGAATTGTAACAATGTGGAACAAAATTGGAACGTATCGAGTTGTTTCTCGACTTACTTTGCTGACGGTCATATTAATTCATAAGTAAATATAATATTAATAATTTCAACAGTTTTTACTTTTTGTTAGTTTGATATGTGGCTAATAAATAAACTAAAAATTGTTAAACTTAATGAAAGTATTATATTTACTTGTTAATCTAATGTAAATCTTTTGCTCAAGGTAGTAGTGTAGTAATTATCCATTCATGTTGAGGGTATGCTAAACACTTCCATATATTTATTTGTTTCTATTAGTAAATCAGATAAATTGGGATTTTAACAATAAATGAGTGAAGAAAAAGGGTTAATTAATCATGTATGTTGTATTCAAGCAGGGCTCAAGGATATGCTGTGCCCCAGCGAGCACTGTTGTGATGATTTAAATTTTTTAGGATGAAGAAATTGGCGTTTTACGTTTGAACTTCGACAACATGGGGATCTCGTTTGTTCTAAGAGATAGGTCAGTTAAATGGAGGCAAAATTTCTAAATTCAGTGCTGGCCAGTGATCTGCTCCAAGACTCAAAGTATCTTAAATGGTTTCTTATATTTATTTGGTTTTTTTTTATAATTGAAATTTGTATAAAAGTTTCTTAAGCAACTATTTCTATTGTTGTAATGTAAGTTTCTTAATTTTTATTCGTCTTCAAATCACTGCTATGTTCGTCCTCAGACTCCTCTATATTTATTATTACTAGAGCTATGTCTTCTCGATCAAACCCAACCTCCCATTGCCACCACTCCATAATAATATTATTGGTTTGGTTGACAGTATCTTAGAATATGAGGAATTTTATGTCAGACAAATTAAGAACTAATACATTCACCACCATTATATATAGCTTTCGGTTAGTGATGTAAAATCTGAAATTCTGAATAAATTGTTATACATATAAAAGTGCACTGACAGCTAAAACGTACAATAACGGGTCTTTAGGCATCTAAATCATATGTATGTAGCTATACAGCACTACAGACTCTTAAGAATTTTCTTTCACTCTCCTGTTTCTTGTCTTTTTTTCTATTCAGCTTCTTACATTCAAGCTCCCTAATCCGCTCCCCTAAATCCACTTCTAACCACTCCTTACATATCCGCTTTAGACCTCTTCTGCGTCTTGTTCTCCACGGCTTTTTCTCGGTACTCGTTAATTCGTCATATGGTACATGTGCCCCAGCCATCCTAGTCCCTGTATTTTTAAGCTTATCGCAATATTCGTTTCCCGATGTCCTTCTTTTCCAGATATCTTTGACCTTTATTCCTTCGCAAATTCTTCTTCTTTCACTTTCCTAACTTCTCTTGTTGGAATTTTCTTAATACGCATGTCTCACTTCCATGGGTACTGCACTACCAATTTAATTACTGTTGTATATAGTCTCACTTTTATTTTGTTAAACACACTTTTGGACTTAGAAACTTATGCAATGATGCTGCACTTCCATTTACATTAGTTATCCCTTTTTCTATTTCTTTCCCTAGGTCATTATTGCTTGAAATTGTGTACCCAGGATCGTAAACTTTTTTAAATATGAATTACATTTTCAAAAACTGCAGTAATGAGTTACCTCAACGCGCAGTCAGCATAGAGACGCCCATAAGCAGCCGAAATACCTCAAAGTGCTGGGCAAGGTGAAGGAGTAAGGTCAGCAGGTGCCGCTGAGTTGCCTCAAAGCACATTCAGGAGGGGGGTTCCCATATGCAGCTTAAATGCCTCAAAGGGCTAGAAAACGTAAAGAAAAAAGGAAACCTGCCGGTTCTGCTTTGTTGCCTCAAAGCACATTCAGGTGGGGGGCTCCCATATGCAGCTTAAATGCCTCAAAAGGCTAGAAAAGATGAAGGAGTAAGGAGACGTGTAGATACCGCTGAGTTGCCTCAAAGCACATTCAGGGGGCTCCTATATGCAGCGCAAATACCTCGAAGGGCTAGAAAAGGTAAAGAAAAAAGGAAACCTGCCGGCAAGGTAAGAGAGTAAGGAGACATGCAAGTGCAGCTGAGTTGCCTTAAAGCACATACAGTAGGAGGACTTACACATGCCGCTTAAATACCTTAAAGAGCTAGGCAAGGTCAAGGAGTAAGGAGACATGTAAGTGCCGCTGAGTTGCCTCAAAGCACATACAGTAGGAGGACTTACATATGCCGCTTAAATACCTCAAAGGGTTAGAAAAGGTAAAGGAGATCTGTAGGTGCCGTTGAGTTGGTTCAAAGTACATTAAGGAGAAGTACTCCCATATGCAGCTTAAATATCTCGAAGAGATTCGCCAGGTAAACGAGTAAGGAGATCTGCAGGTACCGCTGAGTTGCCTCAAAGCACATTCAGGAGGGGGTCCCATATGCAGCTTAAATATCTCAAAGAGCAGGCAAGGTCTAGGAGTAAGGAGACCTGCCGGTGCCGCTGAGTTGCCTCAAAGCACATTCAGGTGGGCGACCCCATATGCAGCTGTCGCTGAGTTGCCTCTAAGCACACTCAGGAGGGGGGCTCCCATATGCAGCTTAAATAAATTAAAGAGCTAGGCAAGGTAAAGGAGACCTGTCGATGCCGCTGAGTTGCGCTCAAAGCACATTAAGGAGGAGGACTCATATGCAGCTTAAACATCTCAAAGAGCTGCGCAAGGTAAGGGAGTAAGGAGACCTGTCAGTGCCGCTAAGTTGCCTCAAAGCACATTTTGGAGGGGGGTTCCCATGTGCAGCTTAAATATCTCAAAGGACTAGCAAAGGTAAAGGGGTAAGGAGACCTGTCGGTGCCGCTGAGTTGCCTATAAGCATTTTAAGGAGGACTCCCATATGCAGCTTAAATATCTCAAAGAGCTAGGCAGGGTCAAGCAGTAAGGAAACCTGCCGGTGCCGCTGAGTTGCTTCAAAGCACATTCAGGAGGGGGACTCCATATGCAGCTTAAATACCTCAAACAGTTAGGCAAGGTCAAGCAGTAAGGAGACCTGCCGGTGCCGCTGAGTTGCCCCAAAGCATAGTAAGGACTCCCATATGCAGCTTAAATATCTCGAAGAGCTACGCAAGGTAAAGGAGTAAGGAGACCTGTCGGTGCCGCTGAGTTGCATCAAAGCACATTAAGGAGGACTTTCATATGCAGGTTAAATATCTCGAAGAGCTACGCAAGGTCAAGGATTAAGGAGACATGCAGGTGCCGCTGAGCTGCCTCAAAGCACATTCAAGAGGAGACTCCCATATGCAGCTTAAATATCTCAAAGGGCTAGAAAAGGTGAAGGGGTAAAGAGACCTGCAGGTGCCGCTGAGCTGCCTCAAAGCACATTAAGGAGGACTCTCGTATGCAGGTTAAATATCTCAAAGAGCTACGCAAGGTAAAGGAGTAAAGATACCTGCTCTTGCCGCTGAATTGCCTCAAAGGACTAGAAAAAGTAAAGGGGTAAGGAGAGCTGCCGGTGCCGCTGTGTTGCCTTATTGCACATTAAGGACTCCCATATGCAGCTTAAATATCTCAAAGAGCCACGATAGGTAAAGTAGTAAGGAAACCTGCTGGTGCCGCTGAGTTGCCTCAAAGCACATTCAGGAGGGGCTCCCATATTCAACTTAAATATCTCAGAGCTAGTTTAGGTAAAGGGTAAGGAGACCTGCAGGTAGCGCTGGGTTGCCTCAAAGCACATTTAGGAGGGGGGCTCTCATAGGCAACTACCTCCTGTATTCCCTTGGATGTCTCACCGCTCTTGTGCAAAAGCAATATACAGGGTGTTCATTTGAAAACTTCCCGCCCGCAATATTTCGGTGCACAAGGTTTTCTGAAAGCCGAGACACCTCACCAGTATTAGCAAGGGGGACATATTTTTACATAACAGTGACATAACACGTTTCATCCCCTACCCCCCAGAGCCGCTCCCTTAAAAATTTTAAATGGCAATGGGGGTTATGTGATACCTAATTTGAAAGGTCTTCGTATTGCCTACATTTTGGAGTTTTGTTTTTTAAATTCGGTCGATTCGTTTTTGACATATTAAGGGAAAAGTGTTCGAGTTTATTAAAACAAAAAGGAGCTTGTAAAACACATATTAGGCTGTTGTCATAATGCATTATTCGATGTTTTTATTGTCAGTACTTGTCAAGTGTTTGGAATTAATTGTTGATGTTTGTTTAAACTGTTTAATTAGTGTGACGCGTATTGATATTTAGTAAATTTAAATTCTCTTGATAATTATTCAAAATGGGATACACTTTGGGTGAAAAAGTTGAAATTATGGAGCTAAAAATCAACGTGCTCGACAAACCGCAGTCACGTTTAATGAACGACATCCAGATAAGTCCACGTCCCATAAGTATGTCCTAGACCTTATAGGAAAATTTACCGAGACTGGATCTGTTTCGAATAGAAAACGTAGTGAACCCAGTTTTAAATCAGGCCACTCAAATTGAGATATTAGGACATTTTGGTATAAACCCCAGAAGTTCGCTCTGCGAAATTGCCGCCGCAACTGACATTTCATTAGGTTCAGTTCATAAAGTAGCAAAACTTCATAAATTTTATCCCTACTAAATGCAAATCTGCCATGAGCTAAATGAAAACGATTTTGACAGGAGAATTAAATTTTGTGAACAAATGACTGGCATGAAACGTGTTATGTCACTATTATGTAAACAGATGTCCCCCTCGCTAATACTGTTACGTGTTTCGGCGATTTTTTCAGAAAGTCTTATGCACCGAGATATTGGAGGTGGGAAGTTTTCAAATGAACACCCTGTATTTCTTATATTTGAACCGTTTCTCTTCGAAACACTTAATTTTATGCCTATTAATGCTTTGAAACCTTGCAGTTTGCTTTAAAATACAGCTAAAACTGGTGCGTTAAACGAAATATCTTTACTGTCCACTTTGTAACACCGAAAATATTCAATCCGTTTCTAATTATCCTACAAAATATCTGGCTTATGCTAGACACAATGATTCAAAATGAAACGAATTAAGGCATTTGTCTGTAAGACGAGGTATTTTCTATACAAAATAACTTTATTACAGAAGTTTGGAATGGACGGGATAACGAATATTGTTAGAACATTTTAGGAACGACAGCCAATTTTTTTGATTCTTTTGAATAGTTCTAAATCATCATCTGTGGCATCACATCATTTCTGTGGCGCGGCGCGGCTGGAAATAACTGGGCGTGTCATTTTTATTTAACCAAGGAATACTACAAAATACATTCTCAGTTGTTTTATGATATTTACATATCATTTAATATTTTATTCCAAACACTAAATGAAACAAGCAGTTCTATTAAAATACAGCCTTGTAAGGATGACAGCGGACATATTTCTTGATTCGATGAAACGCAACGATATATTGACAACTACCATGTCCAAAGCCACATTTGAAATTGATCCTGTAACAAAAAACACAAACAACTAGAAGAAATCCCAACAAGAAGTGTATTTAAAGTAAATCCTACAGCTAACTTAGTTGTAAGTATATTTGTAAAAATGGCATCCACATTTCGTTCACGGTTACACTAATCGTATTGATATAATTTGAGCACCAGCAGCGGTGTGCTTATTCTTGAAGATGTACGACGTAACCGTAGACAAAACATTCGCAACACCCATTCGATTAAAAACGATCTAGTATTCAAAATGTCATTAACATTAGTATAAAAGAATTACATACACGAATCAAACCCGTGAGCTACGCCTCACGTTCTGTTTGGCAGTTTTGTTAAACAATGGAATAAACATTTGATCTGGCGTTTACCGCACCATACAAGCAGACTTTTACAGTGTAGAATGTTACGCGCAAACCATAGTGTAAGTAAGTATTACACCATGGCGCAAACTTAAGACGGATATGAATTTACTTAGAGTGAGCGCGTGTCGATTTTGGTATCAAAAGTGACACCAACTTCTAATATGTGCGTGGATATATTTTTTATTTTGTACTCTAAATTAACGTAAAAATAGCTGTCGGATAATGCCTAACTTCTATATCTTCACATATTAGGAGTTATTAAAGTTAAAATCATCACAACTCATCAAATGGCTCTAAGACAAGCTTCCCTAATGAAATTTCGCTGAGAGATTGTCTTTACTGATACATTTACACTAACCTTTACCTAACACTGTTATTAGGGTTTTTTTATTTGAACTATCATTGAGGTACAGTTAGAGTGTGATGTTCGTCTGGTCGTATCGCGTTTGAATTTGCAGTAGATTTGGTTTGGTAGATTCATTTCATTACTTTAATTCGTAAATAGCGCAGCCTACGCCACCTTTCGGTTACCCAGAGAGTTGTCAATGATTTGTTCGTTCTCATTGGCGGGCGCTAGTAGAAAAAACAGCCTGGATACGCGTTGGAAGCATTTTTCCAAGAAATGGGTTAGCAGAAGGACTGACTTTTCAGACATCAGCACCGGCGAGCTAGCCCACGTGGTAAGTGGCGTCTTGACAGATGGCTGACAAGAGTGCAGATGTTTTTGCTCGATGACAGTAAGGTAGGGAGCAAATTGTTCCCGAAATTTAATCTTGAACCATTTTTTCCTACTAAAATTCAAAGATAAAGTCGGATTTAATACATACAGTTGTCAATAATTTAGTGGAGAATACCGTGTGGTTTCTTTTATTGTTGGACGGACACTAATAAAATTAACCCCGTTGCCATTTTTAACGTTCCCGTGACGTTCTATCGCTCCAGCAAAAACTATTGGCCGTAGTTTACCGTTTCTTGTTGTTGAAAACAACTAGTTTTGTCGCGTCGAATCACTGTACGCCAGGCGTTACATTTAAAATAACAAACTAGGCCGTAGTCTTTTAATTACGATTTGTCAGATTTCAACAAAAAGCATTCCAAATTTGTTAGTTTACTAAAATTCAGCATAATATATTGTTCGATAACAAAAAAATTATAACTTAATTTTGTGGCGTTATGGAAATCCAAGAACTTACAACACATGTTTTATTTATACATGGCGATTCTACAAATGTGCGAAAAACTTAACTTAATCACGTATAGCTGAGTTTATTTTAACACCTAAATTACGCAGTATTTTTTAATTCGGCGCCGATACAGAGATATGGCGCCTTAAAGTTTTTTTTAACAGCAATTCATTAAAACGTAAGTAATTTTTTTTGTCGAATTTTGACAAACTCCGTTGTTTTGGAAGGTTAAATTTTCGAAAAAAACTGTATGACTTTTTTGGAAAACAGAGTACTAGTTTAAAAGCTGCACAATAAAAAACTGGTTTTCAAGACAGACCCTAATTTGCAAACTTTTAAACCAAATTTTTCAAATCTGGCTCAGTTTTTATCCATTTTTCACTCAATTGTTCATTTTTATTTTGATAACTTAGAATAATTTCCAAGAAAACCAATATAGGTTGTTTCAAAATTGACGCCCATGCCTTTAAAATATAATTCAGAGGGCTAAAACAAATCGAAAATTAAGAGTGGAAATATTTCCGATTGTCGTTCATTATCGAGTTATTGATAAAAAGCAAACATTTAACATTTAAGCTTTTTTTAAGACAAACATTCGCACGATTTATCATGAGAGCGCGAACCGTCTGTAGCATATTTTCGTTTATTGACGCCACAGTATCGCGAATACAAGCTACGACACCTTCAGGATTCACCACGTTTTCTTTCAAATGGCCCCAGAAAAAAAATCCAACGGTTTCAAATCCGGTGATCTAGGAGACAATGGTATTGGTCAAACTCTTCCAATTCACCTCCCAGGACAATTTTCATTCAGGAAATTACTCACTTCCATAATATGACGGTGCACCATCATGTTGAAACCAACAATTTAATCGAACTACCAATGGAACTTCACCTAGCAATTATAGTGGTAAATTTACATTTGAAAATTGAAGATACAAGGCTAAGTTAAGTCGGTTAGGTGGAATGTGGGGACCAATTACATTATTATTTATAAACCCAGACCAAATGTCTATTTGACCATCGTCTTTGATAAGCCTTTTCGCGTATTAAGTGATGGTTTTTATCCTTTCATTCATGCAGGTTATGAGTATCTATTAATCTCGATGGCAATAGTATTTTTCCATTTTAAACACAAAATGTAGAAGGAAATGAAAATAGTGAAATAATTATCAATATGACCTAATTGACTTATGTTACACAACTAATTGCAGTGGCCGTGCTACAAAACTTATTATTTACTTTTTTATCAATAACTCGACAACGAAGGACAGCCGCAAAAAATTCCACTTTTAACTTCGATTTGCTGTAACTCCCTGAATCAAATGCTAAAAGCACGTGCGTCAACTTTGAAACACCCTTTCCTTAGAATGAAAGGAGAAATGCTTCTATTTTCCCACTGCAATAATGCTTCGCGACATTGTCACTGAAAATCCATTTCTTAATTTAAAATATTTTGTCAATGGAACTTCGCAGGAAGAAAATGCAGATGAATTTGAATCCGCTTCGAATCATAAAACAAGAAACATAACATCGGATTATTTTTATATACCGCCCTGTATATTTACAATATTATTTGTGATAGTTCAAAACTCTTTTTCACACAAGCAAGCTGGTTCACGAACTCTTTGATAGAACCATTAGATAAAAATAGAGGACGTGCTTCCGTTACTTTGGTATTCACAACAATCAGGTTATGGGCGATTTTGGAACTTTCGTCCGGTCAAAAATCAAGAACTGGCACCGTTTCTCGAAGCGCCATATGTTTCGTCAGTTATTCCCACGTTAGGTCGTTAAATAATGCGGATAAAAAGCTACGAGCATATGCCGGATGTGCTTACAATTCCGACCGTTTTAAAGTAGATTAGGCGCTTGCACGAAACGTAACTTATATTTGCATGCATAGGGGGTGCGTGTAAATTTGGCAACGTGGCCGTTGAAAACCTTTTCTGTTTTGTCCGTCAAATGTTACACTGCCCCGAGAAAAAAGCGTGTGATATAAATAAATTTCATATTGCACAATTTTTTTAATTAGATGACAAAAAACTACTGCCGGCAGAATTGACACGCGCCTTCAAGGGTGCAGCTAAATTCCACCAAGACTTTGAATGAAAAAAAAAACCATAAATCAAAGCAAGTGCACATTTTCACAATTTAAAGCACTATTTTGTAAAATAAATGTTTGGTAATCCAAATGTATACGAGGAAGGTTTTAATTGTAACCTAAATTTTATTGACTTCAGGTAAAATATATACTTGCTATTTTGTTTTTATCGAAAATCTTAGTTTGCAAATCACTTGTAATTCTTTCTGTCTAGTTAATCTATTCTAGTATTTCAATCTATAGGGACCCCGGTGGAACAGCGCGAATACGCGCTGCCACTCGAGGTCACAGGGAAATGCGGCCGATCGGCCGCGTGTTCGAACCCCGGCTGAGGCGACGACCGTATTTCGCTTAGTTAAGTTTAGGGTGCACGTTGCTCGAATGGCTAGTATGTAAGGGATGCCCGCACCCCCTGAAGTAATTCGAAAGCGGTTAGAGAGTGGGCACGGTGGTATGAATGAATGAAAAAAAAAGTAATACAATCTATAAATTACAATGTTGTGAAAAAATGCACAGGAAAGGTCATACCCTTCACCCAACTACAAAAGTCTAGCGAGTTAAACTCAGGGGATCTAGATGGCCCTACAGTAGGACCCCTCGTCCTATCCGTTTCTGCTTATAGGTTATAGGTATTCATCGACAGTGATTGAAAAATGTGGCGGAGACCCATGGAGCATAAACTTTATCATTCACGTCTTCTAATAGCGGGAGTAAAGTGTTATTCAAGCGATCAACATACAGTTCACCGATCAAACGATTTGCTAAAAATACTGGATCTATCGGGGGAATTTTCGACTACTTAAATAAGTTTATCGTGCAGACTAATGACACCGGTAAAAAAATATTGGCAGCAAAGTGGATTTTCTGCAACTTTTCAGCTCTCAGTATGAATCTTGAAAGTACCATTCCTGAAACAAACTTAATTAGATGCAGCAAGGGCTTGCACCTGCTGGATATGGTACGGGATACAATAATTGTGTACAGTAAACAAATAATAATAACTTAAGTTTTGTGTTTCATGGCAAATGAAAAACCTTCTATTGCAGTTTATTGATTAAAATACAAAATCGGCTCTATCTGCGAAGCAGTTGATACGCGGACATATGCTAATTAGCACTTTTTTGTTTGTTTTGATTCTAAGCCTGTGTACGTAGAAAAAACATAATCTAATTACAGTTTAAAAAAGTAAAAAATATTTTGTAAGATTGGTAATAGTTATATTTTAATAATAATAGGCAATTTCAACAAGTATTTATTTTTATTTTAGCTTTATACGTATTTCGACATACAATATGTCATTATCAAAAGCATTTCAATGATGTATATGGTTCTATTTGAAGGGGTACCTCACAGTTCCATGTCGTAATTCACACAGGTTTTATAACCACCTTACAAACAAGTATTGTGTTGCGAAGCGATAATATCTAGTGATTTACGCCCTAGCAGCCAACAAGGGCGTATTGGGGGGGTGGGGGGGGTGGGCGGCGCCATTCACTATCGGGGAATCTCTTGTGATCTGTATGTTCATTGGGTACACCAAAACCGCATATACTGCAAATGTGCCTATTTACCTTCCCAGAAATATGGAAAGTTGCCTCGTTAGAAAGTATGTGTCTATTTAAAAAAATTATTTTCTTCATCCATTTTTCGCTCATTATCATTGCAATTCAAAACAAGCTACTTCACTTTCTGATTGATATGGTGAACGAGTTGTATGGCATAAAGCTAGGGCGTATGCCGTGGGGAGGGGGCAAGGGGAGACAGCCGTCCCTCCTCCCAAGGTGGAAAAAATTTAAAATAAACAGAAAAAAACCAACTGCAAATTTCTGATAAATTGATTATTGCTTATTGGTATGTCAACATTTTGAAAGAAACTAATTACGAAATAGAGACCCCTGCGCCATCTGTTAAAAGTCATAAAAACCACAACCTGTACGTGTATTATACATGTGCAGGTTGTAGATCAGATGGATGTATAATTAGCTCGTGGCAACAAGCAGCTTTCTAGAAGAATCTCGTCTCATTTCACGACGCATCAACAACGAGAATATTCCAAAAGTTATTTATCTCGTACATACGAGGTCTGATCAAAATGTATCCAGAATGGTTTCATAAGTTTGCAATGACTGAACACTGAGGGATGTGGTTTTGTATAAAGTGACCTTGGCATCTATTACACATTAGCTGTGAATCACATTGGCCTTGCTTAGTCGGTTGTTTCACAGTAATGTTTTTTGGTGACATATGTGTAACTGTTTGGCGCATTTATCATGTGTGAAAAAGTGATCAACGAATTTGTATCAGATTTTGTCAAAAACTTGGAGGAGACACTTGCAAAAAGACATATTTAAAGCTACAGAAAGTTTATGGGGAAGATTGTATGAGCCGTGCACAAGTTTACGAGTGATATAAACGCTTTAAAAATTGTCGTAAAAGTGCTGAGAGTGATTCGCGTTCTGGAAGACTTACAACCAGCAAAAGTGAAAAAAATATTGAAGCTGTGCGCACAGCTCTGCGGGAAAATCGCCGAATCACTGTTCGTGGGTTATTTTCAGACCTATACATTAGTTTCGGTTCAGCGCAATCAATTCTTACGAACGATTTGGGTATGAGACGCGTCTCAGCCAAATTTGCACCAAAACTCCTTACAGTTGAGCAAAAACATGCCCGTGTTTCAGCTGCTACTGAGTTGCTTGAGCGTGTCAAAAACAACGAAAACTTTGTAAAAACAATCGTAACTGGCGACGAAACGTGGGTTTATGGGTATGATCCAGAAATTAAGGCCCAATCTTCACAGTGGAAGACCCCAAAGTCTCCCAGACCTAAAAAAGCCTGACAAAGCCGCAGCAATGTTAAGACGATGCTGACTGTTTTTTTTTTGATTACAAGGGAATTGTGTATCATGAATACGCTCCATCGGGCCAGACAATCAACAAGGAGTACTATTACCAAGATCTGCGAGGTTTGAGGAACGCAGTTCGTCGGAAAAGGCCGGGCTTGTATGAGAATGGCGAGTGGCAATTGCATGATGACAGTACCCCTGCCCACGCATCGCAACTTGTGCAACCGTTTCTTACTAAGCACCGTATTCCACAGGTCCATCAGCCACCCCATTCGCCAGACCTTGCCCCCAGCGACTTTTTTATATTCCCAAAAATCAAATCCCATTTGAAAGGAAAGAGATTTCAATACATTGAGGAGATACAGCAGAACACGACGAAGCAGCTGCTCGCCATTTCAGAAGAATTTAAAAAATGTTTCGAGCAATGGCAGCAACGCTGGATGAAGTGTGTGACTTCGGAAGGGGATTACTTTGAAGGCGATTAAATATTAATTTCATAAATCTTGTAATTTCTTTTAAAATAAAGCCATTCTGGACACATTTTGATCAGACCTTGTATCAGTCAGTGCAGTTAAGTTACATTCACACAAGGGTCACAAGTGTGTGCAACATTTACGACAGTAAAGTTTGTTGTTTTGTGCCATCTACTTTATTAGAAATAATACAAAAATGGATATTAGAAAGTTTTTTGGTAAGAATGGTAAGTCTTGACCTTTGTTTGGGTATCTACGTTTGCATCTATTATGCCGCATCCACACCAACGTTTAGTAAAAGTTATATTTTATTTTCTACACTGAATTTAAAAGGAAATAAAAGTACCAGCACAAGCACCAGCAGCAGCAGCAGCGATGAGGGCAAGGAAGTACAACCACCCTCTGCTTCAGACGTTGCGTCTACAAGACCTTCTTCTGTGTTTCAACCAAGGTGCCGGACAGTGAAAGTAAAACTGAAGATGACGGTTATCATGAAGATCATATTAGAAATATCTTCGGTTTGGCGACCACTACGTCGGTTGATAAGAAAAAAACATCTTCTGAAAAATGGCTGAATACCTTCGAAGAACTACGATTTTGCGACAGATGCCAAACACCTCAAGAGGAAATTCACTCACCAGTGGCTGGACATATATTCACCATGCTTAGCTTACTCCAGACGACTCAAAGATTCAAAATGTGGAATGAGGTAAAAGAAGCACCAGATATCATCGAGGTTTTAAAAAAGAGCGAATTGTTTTTTCCTACCGTTAGAAAGGCGCTACTGATTTTGCTTTCACAGCCCTACACAACAAGCACTATAGAACGTTCATTCAAGTCCTTTCGCCGAATTAAAACAGGGCTTAAAAGCTCTGTTGGTGAAAATAGGTTAAATGGGTTAGCCACGCTAAGCATTCATCGTCAGTGGGTTTTCGCAAACAAGGAACAATTGGTGGAAGCTGTAGTTAGAAAATTTACAACTAATCCTTGCAAACTACTGTTTAAAAATTAATTTTATTAATAAATACCTAGTGTTTTATTTTCGTAATTGTATATTATTGCATGTCCCCCCCCCCTCATGAACCCTCTTCCCCCATGAAAGAAGTTGGCTTCAGACAGCTGCCTCCCTTCCGTTTTGAGCTGCATACGCCTTTGGTAGTCAGGAATATTTACGAAATTTAGCTTCCAGTTGGCACCTTTTCTTCAAGATGTGGGTAAACCAGGTAACTCCCTTGTCGAGGTGTATTCCCAAGTATCTTATGGTATCCTCTTCCGAGAATTTCTGCGAAGTTTAGTGAATACTACATACCGAGTTGTGCTAGTTGAGCTTGAATTTCCATTTATCCGTCCACTGATTTAACATATTGAGGTTTAGTTGCAGTACTTGCGCAGCCTCTACCGGAATAATTGCCGTATCAGCGGTAAACGTTGCTATTTCGCAGCCACACTCGTTGACAAGTCTGCTACGTATTAACAGGTAGAGGATCGACCTCGAGACACTGCCCTAGGGAATGCCAACATAGAGTATAGTGTAGTTATTTCTTACTAGAGTTTAACCTGGAAATATTTTTCGTCGAGATACGACTTTAGGATGATGCAGTGTGTGTGTGGAAGTGATTTTTTGGAATTTATACTTCAATTCCTCGTGCTAGACTTTGCCTGGTTTCCAGAACAGCCGTAGGACAACAACTTTTAGTTTCATATGCAGTATTTAGGATGTCGACAAGTCGGTGTACTTGTTATATTGTTGAGTGTTGGCTTCTAAACCCAAATTGGTGGTGCGGTATGAATTTGTCCTTGGCAAACGTTTCCATCCGCAATTTTGCTAATATTGTTTCCATCAGTGTTGAGAGCACTGGGAGTAAGCTAATTGGGCAGTGTGAAGCAACATCATCTTCTCGGTAGTTCTTGTATTATTCGACCCGTAATCAGGACATGTCCAGGAGATTTTTTACTCTCGTTGCTTTCGTTTGGTGTAAATGAATATACTGGGGGAGCCATCTAAAATGGTAAAGTGACGTATTTTTCTACTACCCCATACTTTCGTTTACTCGAAAGGGGTTGGAAAACTTTTTATAAATTATGGGCGAATACTTTTCCTCTTTCCAGATCTGTTGGTAGCCAAGTATTCTTCTTTTCTTAGCGGTGGTTTGGATTGTTCGAGTTGGTTCAATTATTTGATTGTTCTCCGCAGAGTACTCGGTGTCAAATTTTGTTGGTTTTGAATCTCATTTAGCGGATACTGTAAGTCTAATCTTAACCCTTCTTTAATATTCTTGCAAATACCTTTGCACATAGTAGTTTTCACAAAGGCGGCTGCCTTTTTTTTTGACCGTTGGTAGTATAACAGCAACTGCCCAGCAACTAGTTATTTGCTGTCTTTTCCATGCTATGATAAAGATTCTCACTGTGCCCTTTAAACAAAATCCTCTGGTTATCTTTTAACACAATCTCTTCAAGGTGCTGTTATAATTTTTTCCCAGCCTCTCTTCAAATTTTTTCCACATTCTCATCGGAACCATTTTCTACTACATATATTCATTGCTCTTGATCTGATCTGTAGTTAAGCTAACAATTATTTTATATTGTAGCGGACCGCATTTGCGATTATGTTTATATTATTGCATACAGTTGAATTTTGGGACATTATGCTCATAATTCTAATTTTTAATCTATACTCGCATATATATTTCAAGTTAAATGTAACTGCTAATGAATTTTAGTTGACGTTTGACTTATTATTGAATTATTGATCTTGGGAACGGTCGTTCCTTCACACGTGTTTATTTGTCCTTTACGAGTAGACCTAATTTATGAGGGCTACGACCAAAAAATAAACATCGACCTTCATAGACAATGAATGGCATTGTAAGACACTACCTACTCGGTAGTTGAATTTTATATTTCCATATTTAAACCCATTTCCTTTCAGCGTTTTCTTTCAGCTCTTTATTTCAGGTCTTTGATTAACAATACGACTTTGAATTAGTTGATCTCAAGTACATAAGATAAAAATGACCGCTGTTTATAGCGCGGTCTATTACTGTGCTAAAGGTTTGGTTTAGTTTAGCCAATACCATTTCTAAATTATTACTTTTTTTTATTGAATACCCTCACGGGTGACATTCCACAGATACACGTTTTAATTAAACACTAAATTATGCGAGTTATTTATTTCGTTTGGTCCTTCAGATTTTTAACAAACAATTAACTTATTTTTACGAAAATTATTAGTTCCAAAATTAATAGGGCCATAAAATGTGTGTTGTTTCTACAAATGGGGTGCACGTGCAGTGGGTTCCTACGATCCAGCACCAGTTTTTGGCCTATAAAAGCAGAAGTAAGTTGTTATGAGAGGATTCTTAATTTAAACCACAAGAAGCACAGTTCCTTTACAGGTTCCCTAACCATTCACCTGCCAGCTCTTTGAGGTATCTCGGCAGCTACGGCATCCCTTGACGATTGCGTTTTGAGGTATCTCGGCTGCAGCGTCAAGTTCCCTTAACCCTTCACCTGCCAGCGCTTTCAGGTATCTCAGCAGCTTACGGCGTCCCTTGATGATTGCGCTTTGAGGTATTTCAGCGGCAGCGTCAAATTTCCTTAACCCTTCCCTGCCAGCACTTTGAGGTATCTCAGCTGCAGCGACAAGTTTCCTTAACCATTCACCTGCCCAGCGCGTGAGGTATCTCAGCAGCTTACGGCATCTCTTGACGATTGCGCTTCGAGGTATCTCAGCTGCAGTGTCAAGTTCCTTAATCATTCACCTTGCACCTTCAGGAAACCACCCTTCACACAGGCCTATAACGTCATCTTTATTATTTTGTTTTACTGAGCAAATAGTTTAAATTTCCAAAAAAAATCCTTATACTTGAGATCATATTGCGCTATCCCGGCTAAGGTTTCCTGTAGTTTCCTAACCTGAACAGGTGAATACCGAGGGTAGTTAAATTGCACTGTTTGCAGTTATTATTTAAGTTAATAAGAGTATTAAACCACTCTGGTGTTTTATTTCACGCATTTAGTTCAACTACTCTAGATCCGAACCTAAGACTGTCACGAAGAATAAAACGTAAACACCACACAAGGGTCCGTAACGTTACAATATATCATTTAAAATAAGAGATTGCTTTTGGTTTAGAAGTTTGGGGAAATCTATACCATCAGAATATTTAGTACACTTGAATGGGTATTGCCGTAACTAAGTTATCATCTTCAGTAAATATTGGTGATCTCGCACTACCTAAAGACTTTGGATGAAGAAAATCTCCGATGATAAGTTCTTCTGTGTAATTTCAGATTTTAATTTAAGAAATGCAAGTGTAACATCTTCAATTATTCTAGGTATTATAACGACCATTCTATTGCGTAAACTACAGCAGAAGTTAAAAATATATATCTACAATAGTAAAGTGTTTTCCCATTCATGTAAATCTAGAAGTGTATATTCGTATTTTACGGTAATAAACGCCATCTCATCACAACACGCTAATTCAAATACGCACTAACGAGAAAACTGTATTCAACATTTGCTTGACATTAAAAAAATAATATCGAATATATTATTGCGTTCAACAATTTCCCTATATGTTACGTAACAACCGTACTTTCATTTGTACACGTAACTAACTTTACGTCACATTTACAGTTACGTCCTTGCTTTTATGCCCATTTCGCGTGTGCTTCCTGATCGTCTTTTATTACAGTATGTCGCCCACCGACGTCTCGAATTAGAAAGCGGAAAGCAACCTCCATTTTGTAAAAATGAAAAGCAGTAAACCTAGAAAACTTGTGAAATGTTAAGGTCTGCGACTTCACGAAGGTAAACTACGACGTAAGTAGGCAGATAGGCCACCCGTCGTCGTCGTTCGATGCATCGCATCGCCTGGCGTCACGCTTGGACGATATACCAGCGGTGTCCTTAGGGGGGTGGTAAAAATTGCGGAACAATCTTCCAAAATTGGAAAATATGTATCTGTTGAAACAATATTATCAAAACAAAATGGCTGTATAAAATTTCTTTTATAAACTAAACAATAGGTTAGCAAAATCAAATAATAAATAACAAAAAAAAAAATTAATTTTCTTTAAAGATACAAAACCGCAATTTGGAATTATAATATGGCGGAATGTGTTCTAGCAATTCTACGAGAGATTGATAATAACATTTTTGAAAATAAAAGTTTGTTTAATATGAAATTGATCGTTCAAAAAATAAAATGGTCATTACGATTTTCAAAGAAAATGTTGATATTGAAGATCGCCTATTAAAAGATAGAGGCGGCCGTGGTCTAGAGGTT